>JARQZK010001465.1:782500-916276 GCA_030704885.1 Cynegetis impunctata | reverse complement strand
TTCCAAAACCGTAAATTGTTGATAGATGATATGAAATAATATATTTAATACTACTCCAAGTTTGCAAAACTTTTGGAATTTTTTTCACAAGCATAAGGCAAAATTCAATTCTATTGCAATTTTAACATTGTTCCGGACTCCGGAAAAGGTTGCAATATTTCGTAGTTTGTTTTTATCTCTGTCTCGACCCTAGATTAAAGTTTGAAAACATTTGGAATCATTGTCAATTGATTATCTAAACTGACTGGCCTAATAACTGAATCATTCCAGTCGGGCTGACATTTTTGTCGTGACAAGAAAAAACAAATAAATGCAAAGGTCTGAATGCAACCTTTCTTGGCAGAATTTATATTCTTCTACCTATCTCCCACAGTTTTTAATTTGCTTCATTGGCCTGCAGGTCGAGCACCCAGACTTCGAGGCGCCCATCGGCGGCGGCTACCCTGAAGGTAGTGGAAACGAGGACTTCGGTTTTATTCCACCACCTCCACCACCTCCAGACGGTAAGAATTGCATATATGACAAAGAGGACTGTTGCAATGACATTCTTTCTTTCGATAACGCAGCTGGCTTGGGATATCGAGGAGAAAAGGGTGACAGGGGTCCAAGGGTGAGTACACGAGTTAAATGGTTTCGAAGCTGGAATTTATATTTCTCGTTCCGTCAAAAATTAATTTGACTATTGGGATCTGACGTGGAGGCGGATCTAATAAACGTCAAAGCATGGCGTCTCAAAACCAAGTTTCAACCCGAATTATATGAGAGATTTGAAAGTTTTTTGATTTATTTCTATAACAATGTTAGTTTCGAGTGAAAGTATGAAGCTTTATGCAGGTGAAAATTTACTCCAGCGAAAATATAGGCTGGAAAGATCCAAATTCATAGAGCAATGTGGGATAATGAAGCGAATTCGAGGCCTGGTGTCGTGAACTTTACTGCTTTTTGCTTATATATTTCGATTTGATTTAATTTGAAGTGTAAAATACCTAGTCTAAATCAACTGTATTTGTTTAAGTGATATGAAACTATTAATTCGTGATTTTTCATGCACGAAGCGTATAATCTGCCAGATATGATGGGCAATTATCAATAAACATATTTCAAAACTTTTTATTGATGATTCTTTATCACACTCTAAAAGTTAATTCTTTCTGAAGAACTTTGGGCAAAATATATTCGAAGTTTCACTAAAAACATTTATTCAGTAGTAAACATGGATTCAATGAGAAATCATAATGTTTCATGTAATTAAATGTGGTTTTCATGATAAATATCATCAACCATAATGCAACACAAGATGTACAAAGAAAAACTTTTTCATTCCGTGTGTATTCTTCTTATAACTAACTTCAATCTAATAAGCATCATATACATGAATTTGTTACTCCATCATTTCACTTAATCTTCCATGAATTTGTCAACTTCTATGAGGGCGGTCAAGTCTTACGTAACGCAATTTGGGGGGAGGGGGGGCTTGTAAAACGTTACGATGCGTCACAGTGGCGGGAGAGTGGTTCGAACATCGCGCTACGTAACATTGATTTTTATTGAAATAAAAAACTTAGAGAATTTGAATCTCCGAAGTTGTAACTCTTTTTCGTTTATTTTTACGGGGAATCCCTCGATTGTATTGTAAGTCAGTTTTATTTTGTGTCCCATGTTTGGCAACTCTATCCGTTTATGTTTTATGGGGAATACCTCGACTGTATCATTCGTCATTTATATTTTGTTTCCGTTGCCAGTTTTCATTAAGTGTTTTAAACACGTTATACACAGGAGCGAAACTACGAAACTATCTACCTACATACATACGAACATATATATATATATATATATATATATATATATAGAAAGAGAGACTTTTGAAATTGGGTTTTTGATGCCAAGCATCCTGAAATGTCATGAAACGAAAAACTATCTTGGGCCTAGGTCCTACTTTGCTAATCGCACTCATTTCAATAAACAGGTTTTCAAAGTGAAAACCTGCTACTAAGCGAAAATTGAATAATGAATGAGAAAAATAATGGTGGAAGAAGTTAGCTAAAAATGTATGCAACGACAGGGCTAAGTCAGGAAAACGGCATAATTAAATGTAAGATTAGTAGTAAAAGTTTATTAGGACAAATTTGAGCCCTTTTCAACATATCACATTATGTATGATTGTTTATTAAATAAAAATCTCTTGTTTTGTTTATTATTAACGAAAACACGATTAAAACAATAAAAACAACTTTCCGGTACTTTGCGCAACATATTTGTGACATTTAGGTAAAAATGGCCACTTGGGTGTTACGTAACGTTTATAGGGGTGAGGAGGGGTTCATGAAAACGTTACGGAGCGTTACATAGGGGGGAGGGAGGGTTAAAAATCTTCAAAAATTGCGATACGTAATACTTGAACGGCCCCTAAGGACATATTTATCGTACCACATATCACCGTAAAAATGTCTTCTAATACTTACCTATAAAGTTCCAGGCAACACAGATCCAACAATTTTGAATATTTTGGTTGCAGCATCTGGAATTTTCATTAATAAAGGAAACTTATCTAAGTTTCCTTTATTAAGTTCCTAAGGACTAAATTACCTGGAAGAATGTGATTTTCTTTTGTAAAATGCAAAGAACACACCGTCATTTTAGGAGTTGTGTGATTCTTTTTCAGATTGATTTTCCATACCTTCAATCAATCAATCTTTTCCTTTTCTCCAAAATGATTTTCTCTCAGTACAAAATATTTATTTGACTTCGGAAACCGATAAATGCTAATACTTGCATTTGTATATGCTTTAGAATTACAATTTTCCACGCAATAACACACTCTAGACTTGCTGATTCTACGTTTTGGAAAATTAACACTTTCCATTATACTGCATTATACACCTTTTGCGACCTCATTTGTGAGAAATCAAAAACTTGACATTCAATTGCATATGTTGACGTTGGAAATAAAAACTTCATCCATCTGGCCGCCAGAGTTCGCCAGCTGACATGTCAGATCCCAATAGAAATAATATTTCGATGTGGAAATACTGGCTTCTATTTTCCATTATAACAGATTCGGTAATTATTTAAGAGAGTGGCAATCTACATTCGAAAAACATAACTTGTTCCACCAGACTTTGTATATACTACATTCTATATGATATTTTTCTTTCCATAACCTCATGAAGCTAAATATTCGATCATTTTGCTTGCCAAGGAAATAGATAGAAGTCCGGCAGCACTGCATACGCATTTGTTTTGTTAGTATGCATGCGCATATTTCACTATAGAAATAATATTTCGATCTAGAAATATTGGCTTCTAATTTCTATTATAACAGATTCGGTAATTATTTACGAGAGTGACAATCTACATTCGAGAAACATAATATTTGCCACCTGACTTTGTAAATACTACATTCTATATGATATTTTTCTTTCCATAACCTCATGAAGCTAAATATTCGACCATTTCGCTAGCCCAGGGAATAGATAGAAGTCCGGCAGCACTGCATAGGCATTTGTTTTGTTAGTATGCATGCGCATATTTTGCAGTGCAGTTTCATCGCATAGCGCTCAAATCCCATCCTCGAATAAGTATTAGATAAATGAGATTATTCTGGGGTGTCAAGTGATAACTAAGACATTGTTTGTTATGATTGAAAATATTGTCATTTCATTCTCAACATAGTTTTTTTATTACTTATGAAGCTCCAATTAACATTTCAACTTTTATTATACGGTACAGGTATTCATTATAAGTAAGTAAATGAAATTAATTGAAAAACATTTACCCAGAAATATTACACACGTAAACACTTATTCATATACATAGCCTGTGAGCAACAGAAGTTCACTCTTTTCGATTTTTCGAGCATTTGAGTTCATCTCATTGACGTGGCCTAGTATGATATGAATGTATGAAACATTCCAAGGAGGGTTCTCTTGATATGCCATTTTTTACCTCAAAAAAAAATTCAGTAATTGAAGAAGAGGCAAATTTTCGAGAAGAAATAAGCGTAATTTTCATCGGTTAGATTATTTCTCACTGAAATACATAATGGTTTTTAGTATTTCCAATTTAGGTTTTCAATTATGTACTTTGCTTTATTCTGTAAAAGATATCCTGGTTGTTAATTGAAAATGGACATTCAATGAAAATGAACCAATTTCATCAAATAAAAATTCATTATATGAAATTAATGATTGGAAAATATAAGACTAGAAATTACGCGTTCTTTATGCATATTCTGAAACTATAGCTAGTTTGTTATTTTTTCAGGGCCCGCCCGGTGAATCAATCAGAGGACCGCCAGGTCCCCCCGGACCTCAAGGACCTTTAGGACCAGAGGTGAGGTCAAATAGATAAAGCACATTACATTCATGTACTTGTTCCTTAGGTACTTTTTTCAGGAAAATTTTCGGAATATACAGAAGGCGTTTTATATTTATAATATAGTTGCTGACCGTCCTTGCGTTGTAGTGACTCTAATTTATATACAAATATATATATATATATATATATATATATATATATATATAATATATATATATATATATATATATATATATATATATATATATATATATATATATATATATATATATATGTATATAAATATACAGCTGCACGGTTTCAGTACAAAATGGCGAATGCGCTTTACCAACTACTCGGCAAAGCTTTCCGCAAAGTTCGTTTTTACAGAACCTACACAGTTTATTTTCATGGCTTTTTCACATAAAAGCCTTCTTCGCAAAAATTTACTCAAATGTGCCAATTTGGGCGATGATAGGGCAAAATATGGGGACCCTATATAACCCTATATAATAGTCAAGTATCTGGGTTATTTTTACTTTTTATCCCGATGGCTGACCCAAGTTCAACGCCAGCCAAGCGCACCAATATCTGGCCTTCTAGAGGGCATGATCGATCTGACAATATCAAAAGTTCCAGTTCAAGGTGTCATTCCTGGTGTATTCATTCCAGTACACACAAAAAATTGTGCGACAGACAAAAAGTTTACCCTTGGCTCTCCTGCTCCAGTATGTATGGAATATCCTTATAAATGTCTTGCCATTGGGATTGACAGCTCCTAGGAGATACAGGATTCTTGGTTTCTTTGAAAACGCTTCAGTGAGAAATTATATTTCTCGTATTTCTTGTGTAAGCAGTTCGAAAGATGCAATCTTTTTAAATTTGACGAATCTTCATTTATTCGCTCAAATTATATTCAGAATATTTGATATTTCTTCATAAACCAAGAATATCGAACGTATTAGATAATATTCTTATATTTTGAATAATTAAACAGAATTAATATTTCCTTATAATTCCCAACATTTTCTAATTTAAAAAACCGCCCCATATTGAACCATCACTTCCATATCACTAGAACTGGCATTGTCCAGAGCTGTGACGAGCACTGAAGAATAGTGCTTCGAGCACTAAGCACTAAGCACTAAGCACTTGAAAAAAAAGACTCCCGGTCTCGAGCACTAAGCACTTATTTTTACAGAAGTCTTGCGATTACTAAGCACTTTGTGAAAGTAATTTGACCTTTCGAGCACTAAGCCCTAAGTACTTTTCTAGGAATTGTTGAAATTGAGGTTATTTTAATCGGTAAAGAAATTGTAAGCTAGCATATGAGTATGAGATTATTGAACGGGTGAGAAGAGATGCACAGGGTGTTACAAATTCGATGCTCAATATGAGCTGGTACAGAACTATACAGGATGTTTCATAGGTAAATGAACATACCTTCGATAATCTGAGCTAGAGCTATCCTAGGCGAGTCCAAAAAATCGATATATGATAGGTCTAATCAATTCCATAACCGAGTTTATGTATTCGCCAAAAATTTCAATTCCTCATAACTTTTGAACCAAGCAGCATAGTCGGTTGATATTTGGAACGTATGATTCACTTCCACAGGTCGACCGATTTATATTTAAATTTCCAGAATATTCCAGGTCCGTATTTGAAAATTATGGGACTTCGTCCAAGCGGAGATTCAAATATTAAAATTTTGGGATTTGATTGGGATATTTGAAAAGAGCAGAAAATTTTCAAAGGAGTTCAGTAGATTTCATTGTCCCGCACGTCATTTTGCTCGAAGAGAGGTTCAGGGAAAGATCCAATTGAATATTGGAATTCCACTAAATTCTCAGAAAAAAACGTTCATTGTACGGAGGGGAACTTACGTCCCTCGGGATTGAAATCTGTTGCCCTCTGTAGCTAACATCCTTATAATTCCCTTGATATATAAATAATTGTAAGCATAGGCATTCTCACACGCCATTTTTGATCAATTTCATAAAGATCATAGATACATTTAAATTTAAATAATACAAAAACAAGATATGCTTCTGTAATCTGTGACCTACGAACATTGATATTAGCTAAATGACACAGATTTTATTGAAAATAGGATAAGAAAGGACCGCCTTTGTAGAATCTTAGTATTAGTATTTAATCACCTAAGTGATGATTGATATATCAAATAGGAGAAACCCTTATGGAAAGCGCAGTATTGAATGATTCATTATTTCATATTAAAAATTCTATGCTTATTATTCATATTTCATCAGAATATAGGTTCTGAAAAAACTATGCGATTTAGATAGTTGAGTTTGGCTCAGGGCTTAGTGCTTAGTAATCCGCAGAAGTGCTTCGGAGCACTTCAGTGCTCGGGAGCACCTTTGGGATTACTAAGCACAAAGCCTTTTGTTGAAGGACTTCAATTACTAAGCACTAAGCACTGCTTTTGAAAAGGGCTCGGAAGCACAGTGCTCGGGAGCACAAAAGGGCTTCGAGTGCTTTCACAGGCACAAAGCACAATGCTTTGGCACACCTCTGGCATTGTCAAACCTTTTTTTTATCATAGAAAGCAACAACTAATAACTCAAAAATTACTCGATTTTTTCAACCATTTTCAAATGTTACCCGGCCCCCTTTTTACCTATTTCCCCCCACCTTCATACATTTGTATTAAATTATTTTATAGTATACAAAATCTGAATCTATATACCTGAAAACCCCTAGAACAACTTATTTTTTAATTTTTATGATAATTTTCATTTTCTACCCTCTATTTTTTACCATTACCACTATTTCGTGTCAAAATGTCATATGGATTGTAAAATCCAAATCTGCATACCAAAGAAAACCTGAACAATTAATACTTTTAACAAAAAATTTTCTTTTTTTTGCTAATTAACTGAACCAAATTGGCTCGAAAACAATCCGTTCTCTTATGGAAATGAAGTTGATAATTCAATTCCTTCAAAAGTTATCGAGTGAACTAATAGACCGACCGACCAACAGATCGACTGACAGAAATTCTTTTGCTCAAATTATTTCTGCTAAAAAAAAATTTTAAATTTTTAATCCTGTACTATATTTTCCATCACCTTGTAATGTGAATAAACAGAAGGCTTAACTTATTAAATTCTGTCGTACTCTTGATATCGCCTTACTATTTTCGTTCAGAGTATTTAATGAGAATTTGAAACCGTTGTTCCAAGTGAATTGAAAATAATTGTATTTCAAATGACTCGAGAGATTGATTGAAACTAAACACTGCATATTTTGTTCCAGAATGTTTATTTTTAAAATAGGGTATTATTTCACCGTACTTCCTTTACCTTGAAATCAAAATAAAGTGAGAGTACATTATTATTATACATATTAAATTAAATAGTAATTAGTCAACATTGTGGAACATTTTTGTTGCTGTTGCGTGTTTTCGTAAATGTTCCAAAATGATCCTAAATTTTCCTTAAATTTCTTTATGTTTCGGCAACAAATGTTGACTGTTTCTAATTGTCACCCTTCAAGCTACGATTGCACCGGAGGAACATCTTTGTTGCTGTTCCGTGTTTCCTTAAATGTTCCAAATTGATCCTAAATGTTCCTCAAATTTCTCTATTTTTCGGCAAAAAATGATACCTGTTCCTAGTTGTCGCCGGTTTCCATTTTGAGCGGTAAACTTCAAAAGTAAATAGGAAACATTTGTGAAAAAATCCTTGTTGCTATCGCAGTGGAAACGTAACGAGAACACAACTAGAAAACATTCGTGTTGCAGATTTTCAGTGTGCCATGAAATACGAAAACGAATAAAAAGTCAGGGTGAGATGGCCAGTAAAGTATATTTTTGAGCATATGTAGATAATGATATTGGCCAACTGATTCATTTTATGGCAAACTTTTCATTACAGTTTAAACTAATGTTTTACTAAGGGCATTACCGATTATCGTTACATCAATGAGCTTTACACCATTTTTCTTAAAAATATGTAAACTGGCCATCACTCCCGGATGTGCCGGGTGAGATGGCCACTAATGATTTTTAGAGACGGTAGAGATGGCCACCCCTTTTTTTCTCCAAAAAAACATTTTATTTCGACGAATTAATACAATTTGCATGCATACAATATTTTATTTAAACAAAAAATAAACATTTCACAACTCATTTCATAAATTAAAATAAACATTTCAAGAACAAAAACATACTTCTTTGGCAAACTTTAGAGTCAAAAGTAAGCAGGTAAAAAGAACACTCTTAGGAACATAAGGTACCTATGGTTAGTTCGCATGTTTCCGTCCACATCTCATGCACATATTTGCAAAGCCTGTGCACTGCTCGTGGAGCCATCTTGAGCACTTGACACATTGTATCCAGTCATCTTTTCGTCGTGTTTTAAAATAGTCTTCTAGACAACCAACACACTCATTTTCGTCGAAATTTTCTTCCTCGTCCTCACTGTCCAGAATTATGTTCTCATTTGCTTCCAACTCTGAACTTGAATCAGCTGCTTTTTTATTTCTAGAAACTTTCTTTGGTTGCTTACGTTTTCTGTCCTTTTTTCTTTCTTCAGCTTGTCTTTTCTTAACAGCCTTCTCTAAGCTCTTTTCAATATTTCCACGAGATGTTAAGACTCCCCCAAGATTCCTTGTAGCCTTTGGAATTCTCGCAGGCAGAGCTGGCAATCTGCGTTACAGTATCCCGAGAAGGCAATTTCTCTATCAAGTCAACGTCATCTTCGAAAGCTGTTGTTGTTGTTGACGATTTTGCCTGTATCAAGTCGGATTTGTTGACTCCACTTGTCGAAGGTTGGGGCTCGGAAGTATTCTGACGATGGGGCGTATCAGTGCGTAAGGTTTCAACATTCGCGGCGTCCGAAATTAAAAACGCGTATTCTGGTATGGCAGAAGGTTGAAACGGAAAAATCCCAGTAGCTTTAAATCCCGCGACAGCATTGGAAACCGTGCATGCCTTGCCCCAACTTTCAGAAAGCATCTGACCGAATTGAAGGCGAGATAGCTTTCTTCCAGGATTTGCGCGAACCCATTGCTGACAGGCTCCATAGAAAAAAGTTTTTAAGGACTTGAAAACTGTCCTGTCTAGAGGATGAAGATAATGGGTAGAGTGACTTGGTAAACATAACAAAACTACATCGTTATCGCGGGCCAATTCCAGCAACTCAACAGAAGAACAGTGGGATGCGTGTCCGTCCAAGATCAATACCACCTTACCAACAGGTTTTCGTGGAATGAAATGATCCCTTAGCCATGTCGCAAATAAAACAGTATTGACGTATGCAGATTTCTCGGACATCAAAACAACAGATCCGGGTGGAAATTTATCTTCATACTCCGCCATTTTATATTTGCCCTTAAAAACGCACACAGGCGGCAGGAACGTACCTTCGGCGTTGCAACAAGTAATGCAAGATATTGTTTCCCCCTTTTCTGCGCAAGTGGTTGTGGACACGTTCTTTGAGCCTTTTTCAGCAACCACAACACTTGTCCTATTGTTGAGCTGTAGACCTGTTTCGTCTACGTTATAAATACAGCCCGCTTTGTTAAACAAAGCGTTTTCTTCCAGGCATGCTTCAAGACGTTTAAAATGGTTTCCGACATATTCCCGGTTCATTCCTTGTCCTCTCGCGATGGAGACACCTTCTGCTTTTCTCAATGATAAGTCTGGATGACGACGTAGAAAGGAATTGAACCAATCGAAGCCAGCTCTTTATTTTGCTTGGTTGAACTTGTGTGGCAATTTAAGTTGCTCCGCAAAGAAATATGCAATCGTTCTTACATCATCGAGGCTTGATGGAAATTCAGATTTCTGCATTTTCTTTATATGTTTTACTAACTTCAGTTCATTTTCTTGTCCAAAAAGCGAATCAGGGCCCATGCGACCTTTGCTCGGGTCATTTTTTCTAAGTCGTCTTTTCAGGGTTTTACGAGGAATCCCGAAATCTTCAGCTGCACCTTTAATGGACGATCCGTTTCACACCGCGTGCATGGCAGCAACTAAATTGTTTTTCGACCAAGAACCTCTAGTGGAATACGTTTTACGTGTATAATCCGTAGGCATTTTAACTGTAAGAGAAAAAAACAGTTATTGAAACATGGCCATCTCTACCCGTAATATGATGGCTATCTCTCCCAAGTGTACGGGATAGATGGCCACCTCCAAACCGTCACTTGAATTGTCAACAAAGTTTTCAATTTTAGGTAAGGAATGAAGATTCATCATTTCTCAACCCTTTTGGTAAAAAACACTAACTTAAAGTACATATTACAAAAAAGTACAGTACGAATTACAGAAGTCAACATATTTGTGGCCATGCGTTATTTTTATTTCGTCAAAAAACTCACCTGCTTCAGTAAACTAGGAGCGGCGTTGTGTATCGAATGGGGGCTCTGGAGCAACTGAACGCTTGTACGATCGCACACAGAGTTAAACACGCAAACCACAGAGTGCCGAGCGTTGGCCATCTCACTCGCATGGCCATCTCACCCTGACTTACCCAATATATAGCTACGTTTCCACCGGAGGAACATTTTTGTTGTTGTTGCTTGTTTCCGTAAATTTTCCAAAATATTCCTAAATGTTCCTTAAAATTTCTTTATGTTTCGGCAGCGAATGTCGATTGTTTCTATTTAATAATATGCAACTATTGACAGTTTTAGTTGCTTCAGAGGAAATAAGAAGTTTTCGTATGCTGTCATAAGTTTTTACTTTTGGCAACAAGGAGAAACGTTGAGCAACAAAATGTTCCTCAATGTTCCTCTGATAGAACTATAGCTTAAGATCCGAAGTAAGATCTACCTTCGCTCATCTGCTTACCAGCCGAAAGGGAACAGTCCATTATTGTTATTGAGGGGAGTAATGTCACGGGGATAATTTTGACGTTTTCAAATTAAGCTAATTTATTATTGTAGAATTTGTGCTGAAAAAGATGAATTCAGATAGTGAATATGAAGTATTATGTACAACTCCAGAAATAAGACATAGATACTTAATGTTACCAAACAGAATTTATCACCCGAAAAATCCCAAAACAAATATATTATTATTATTAGATAAAGAAGAACAATGAGCCGAGACCAAAGACCTAGGTATATAGCTCTGATACATAATTTAAAAACAGAAATAAATAAAAATACATAAAAAACCTAAAATAGAAATTCTACCCAATGAGTACCCACTAACAACTACAGTGAACGTTCAAGTATACAAATTTCACTTGTAATACAAAGAAATATAACAAAAACAAAATCTTCCTCTTCACAGTTGGCTCAAATATAAATCCTAATGATTTTTGAAAGAGTTCATAGATAGGGCATTACGCATTAACAACATCGCAAGGTAGAGAATTCCAATCGTAAAATACTTGATTTGTTAAAAAACATTTGCGGAGTATGGAATTGTTGTTTAGTTACTTTGAAGGAATGTCCCCGAAGTTTATGCTCGCTATTTAGAGGAAAAATATGGGAAAGATCCACACCTAACTTTTAGAGCTCTAAACGTTATTATCAAGCCTCCACGAATTCTACGGTTCTTAGATGTCAGATATCTTATTTCGCTCAATCGACGATGAATTACAAAGGGAACTCGCGTTGCCCATCTCTGAACTGATTTAAGTCGGTTAGAATCACCTACACCATCGACACTCCAAACAGGTCCAGCAAACTCCAGAATCGGTCTTGTGTATTTGTTAATAAACCGGCCAAGTGCGAGTCGGACTCGCGCACAAAGGGTTCCGTATCTTAGACGATGCCCCCCTTAAATATAAATTATTTATTGAAATAAAAATACAACTGAATATTTTCAAGTGCCTGCCTGTTGCCATTATTGATATCGAACAAAAAATGAAAAAAAAAGAAGTTTATTGTAAGGCAGCCCCCCTTAAATATTTATTTTATTTTGCTTTCAGTATTTGTTGTTATAGAAGCAACAAAAATACATAATTTGTCAAAATTTCAACCATCTAGCTATCGCGGTTCTTTAGATACAGCCTGGTGACAGACAGACGGAAAAACAGAGAGCAAAGTCTTAATAATAGGGTTCCGGTTTTACCTATTGGGTATGGAACCCTAAAAACTGCCATAAAATTATTCAGTAATTCGATTTACGCATAAAAATCGTGAAAATTAGCAAAAATATCTTATCCCGGTTCAATTTGCTGCAAATTATGTAATCAAATTGTGAAGATGGGGGGCAGACACAGACGCAGATCAAGCTTAAGCTATCAACGTCGCTTGGTTACCGTGGCACACAGAGCACTTCGACGCATGTTTTGTGGGACTTCGTACATATAGACCTTGGCGCATGCGCATGTCGTAATGCCTATCTAAAAAACGCTATAATTTTTTATTCTTCGTTGGGAAAAATTGGGAACAAAAATTCTCTCATGAAATTATATGTGTTTTATCGATATCCGTTGGAATTTTTAAAATCGGACCAGATCCCAACTTTATGTCGTGAGACTATAACCCCTTTAGCTTCGCCTCGGGGTAAAAATACAACTGAGTATTTTGTGAATATTTCAAGTGCCTACCTGTTGCCATTATTGATATCGAGCAAAAAATGAAAAAAACAGAGTTTATTGTAAGGCAGCCCCCCTTAAATATTTATTTTATTTTGCTTTCAGTATTTGTTGTTATAGAAGCAGCTCCCCTTAAATATTTATTTCATTTCGTTTTTAGTATTTGTTGTTGCGGTAACAGAAATACATAATTTGTCAAAATTTCAACTATCTAGCTATCGCGGTTCTTTAGATATAGCCTGGTGACAGACAGACGGAAAAACAGAGAGCAAAGTCTTAATAATAGGGTTCCGGTTTTACCTATTGGGTTTGGAACCCTAAAAACTGCCATAAAATTATTCAGTAATATTCTAGTGAATGTTTTTGATAAAAGGTACAGTGAACTTCTTACTCTGCTGCAAACGGTCCGGATATGCTGAGACTACGACAGGTTCTCAGTCACTGTCACTGTAACACCTAGATCGTTTTTAATGAGTAACAGATTTTAGAGGAACATTTGAAAGTATATATTGATATCTCTGGTTGTTTTTACCTAAATTTAGCACAGCACACTTTGTTGTGTTTGTGGGTATCAACCAGGACGTCACCCAGTTAGACACTTCTTGAAGATAGCTCTGCAGTCGATGATGAGCTGAAAGTGAATTTTCATACAATAGAACAAGACATTGAGCTTTGTACCTAAAATACTACTGAAACGATTTTCAATTTCATATTTGAATATTAGACCGCAACAGCATATCGTCGTTGCCGCGGTGAAACCTCCTAAGTGACAAAAACATGATTTGACAGGAGAAGCAAATAACTGATTTGTTAATAATTTTTCGTAATCCCATACTGTTATTTTGATTTAACGGTATTCAGATGACAATTGAAAAGTCAGTGTTAACGGCCGGCGGCCGTTAAGAAATCACTTGTTCAAATTCAAAATTTATTTCAAAACATCATTCTGTTTACAATAACAACATTGAAATCTTGGTCCACAGTGAGTTGGGAGAATAAACCTCTGATTTTCATTTCGCATAGGCTAAAAAAACATCTTCATTAACCACCTTTACATTCTTGCTTTTACGCCACATTTCAAAATTTTCATATTCTTTTTGATATCGCTCTTGAGTTATTTTCGGCAGTTAATCAACACTCGCTGCACTGCACATGATTCTCCCAATATTTCTAAAGGAATTTGAGTTAGTTCCTCAATTTCATCCATGGTCGTCGTTAAAGCGAACTTGAGAACACAAAAAACTGACGTTGTTTATAAAACTGTCAAATTGTTCCATGACAACAGAGTGCACGACGTTGGGATTTTTCTATAGAATTGCGAGGTACAGGGTTTTTCCTTTCTTCGGAATCAAAATGTAATCTTTCAACGGGATTACGAAAAATTTTTAACGACACACGGCCGATACGCAAATAACGGATTCGGTTAGTCCGTTATTTGCTACATATCGGCCTTGTTACGTTAATAACTATTTTGTCCGGATGTCAGCTTACAAAAAAGGACACTTTTTTGTACTCTCACGGCAATATCAAAAACGTCGGGCGGCGTACAGTTTGGTTCTGAATCCGACATAATGTAATCTGTAAGAAAAATTTCACATATTTTAATACAAGTCATTTCTTAATACTCGGGTACCTCGGCTGCGCCTCGGATTATAACTTACAATATCCAACCTCATCCGTTATTTGCTACATATCGGCCTTGTTACGTTAATAACTATAATAGTACCTTTTTCCCAGAAAAAAAAAACTTCAACCACAGAGATAAACTACTGTGAAACCACTTATGTAACGTCTGAGCCTTGGAATTGTCACATAGGTGATTTGTATGGTACCTTTAGCGGTGCGGTTAACTCTTACACATAGCAGGATTCTTTTTGATCAATTTAAACCGTGTTACGTTCTTTTAACACATAAATGCTTTCTACTAGCACATAGGTGGTAAAATCTTGTTTCCAATGATATCAAAATCACGTTTTGGATTTTTTGTCACATAGGAGGTTTCACCGTGGCAACGACGATATGGTGTTTATGTATAAGAGTACATCTTGAAAGAGAAGAAAATGAAGAAATATACATTTTTTTATATTTTTAACGTCATCTTATTTCTCGTGTTTGTAGTCATATTTTCCCCTAAAATAATAGAATATTGCACTATATCGAAAGCCGCAATTTTGATCTTGAAATATCAATCATTTTTAATGATTTTCGGGCTCTACCTCACGTCCAAATTGACACGGAATGATAATTTGTATGTGATAACAACAAAAATGATGGGAAAATACAACTTAGTGACGGAGCTCTGTGACTAACGCATTTTTGTTACATAAGTGGCTCAGTAAAACTCAATAGATGTAGCTCAAGTATCAAACTCATCTAGTTGTATATTGATCCAATACGTTTCAAAATAAGAAATATGGTTTTAAGTGAATGGAAAAACGTCACCTTCATCAATAGAAAATCTTCATAAAAGGCAAATGAGTTATAATTTTATAATATAAATGCGCCAAAATTAATCATAATTTCCCAATTCAATGGTATTCCGATATGTCAATTTTCTAGGCTTCTCCGATCGTGCAATGTATTCATTTCGATCTCAATGACTGAAATAGTATATCTGTATAATTAGTGGAAAAGCCATAATATTGCCCAAACGACTTGTGATAACACCAGGAGTTTGGGAATATGCTTTTTCCACGAATATACATACTATTTTTTTCTCCGATCGTTGATTTAAATTTAAAAAAATTAATTAAAAAATATTTCATCCAAGATGTAATCAAGTCAAGTTTAAATAGGTTTCTCCTATGTTCATATTGAAATATAGAAGTGGTAACCATGGAACATTACTCTGTTATGACAAAGTAAAATAATTTTAAAGCCGGTTTTGTTTGATTCGTTGTATTTTATAAGGAATTAAAAAAAAAGAATTAGTAAACATGAACACTGATAGTGATTATTTGTTGTCTTGCACGGCTCCTGAAACTAGTAGAAGCCGCGAACGTGGCTTCACTTAATTTACTTCCGGCGAAATCCAGAGAGAAGGATGAACTTGCGTACCAACGCTTCTTGAATTTTTGTAGAAAAAACAACAGCGTATCCTTTTCTGAGAATGTACTGATGGTGTATGGTGTAATTGGCTAAAACAATGAAATCTTCGACGTTGTGGGCACATTATTCCATGCTTCGATCAATTTTGTCTGTTAAAAATAATATTAATATTGCCCAGTACCAAAAACTGAGAGCAGTTTTAAAATTTCAAGCTACAGGATACAAAAAATGTAAATATTAACAACAATTATAAAAATTAAAACAATACTTTGTTTCATTTTAATGTAATAATCCATTTGTTACATTACCGCATGCTACAGCAGTGCGGTAAAAATATTACCGCACTGTTATTTTCTAATTGCTTAGCAACTGACCACTATTCTGGAATGTTGAACTTTGCGCATAGAAAACAGGTCAAAATATTGTCACTTTTCCCACGATCGGATAAAAATTTTCTTATATAATGGTGTTCATAACTTGCCTCAGATTTACATACCACTTTTTCCATGACGACCCCATATGCTACTTTTTAATGCTCGCAACATATTCCTATTGCCCATCGCGAAAAGAAAACTTTCAGAAGTTTCAATTACGCCGCGTATTTGCAAACTTTGCAATTTTAGGTTAAATAATTAGGAAATACGATCGATATTCGTACCGAACGAACGAACTTCCAAATACAGCTTTATTCTGCTCGGTTCGAAAATATGTTGCTTTTTCTGGAAGTTTTTCATGGATAATCATAACTTTCTGAAAATGGTACTTGCATTGGTTTTATATTTGTAATAACCTCATATTTTTTTTACCCTGAAAGAATATTCGTACATTTTTAAGTATTTATACCTGCACTCATGAATTAATAGTATATTATGCACAGGGCCGTAGCCAGCACTGCTTTCTAGAGGGGGCTTAGACCAATTCTTGAGGGGGCTTTTTTTTACATAGTACTAAAATAAATATACGTGAAAAAAAGACAGAAATATTCAGCTTTTTCTGTCTTTTCACCTAGAAGTGTATACTGGAAAACGAATATTCATTAAAAAATATTTTGAAAAAATGAAAAAATTTATTCTAATAGAAAATAATAAATAAAAAATCTCTCATAGAAAACTCTAAATAAATGAAACAAATAGAAATAAAAAATATTTAAAAAACTAAAAATGTACTTTCATCATTAAATTTAAACAAATAAATATATCTTTGGACGTTAATATCATAGAGCCACTTCTCGGATTAAAGTTATAGATTTAAAAAATGCAGCCTACAAATTCATGTTTGAAGTTTTAGCTCTATTTGCATTTACTATTCTAAGGTTTCCGTCATCCAATGCATTCGTGGAGAGGTTATTTTCATTGATTTATATTTTTAAATGTAAAATTCGAAACAGAATGATACTAAAAATGTTAAATACAGTTGTGTCCATAAGATCTCACTTGGAAATAAATGAGATTTGCTGTAAGTAATTTGAGCCTAGCAAAGCTATGTACGCAAAATTTAATTCTGATATGTATCAGTAGCAGAACCAATCCACAACTTCAAGCACAGACAAACATGATGATGATGTAATGATGTCTTGTGAAAAGTTTATATAAAAATAAAGATATTTGTAACAGAATCGTTTTGATTGTAATAGTAATTTAAGTAAAAAGTCCCGAAAATACCAGTTATTGGTTTTTGGACGAGTAGGCAACATGTTGGGTGCACTATTTTTTCGTGCAGTTGCGCAAAAATCATGGTTGCGATTTTGGGCGACAAATTAGCAGCAAAACAAGTATGAAATAACTCCTAGAATAAGTGAATTTTATATGCAAAAATACTTGTTACCAATGTTACCCCGTTAACATGTCGCAACCACGGTTGCGATTTTGGGCGACAAATTAGCAGCAAAACAAGTATGAAATAACTCCTAGAATGAGTGAATTTCATATGCAAAAATACTTGTTACCAATGTTACCCCGTTAACATGTCGCAACCACGGTTGCGCTTTTGGGCGACAAATCAGCGTCTAAAGTGCGACCCGGCTCTGAAAGATCTGGCAACCCTGCTAGTAGCCGCTCGTTTGTCACTATTTTATTTTAGGGTAAAAAACGTCAACATGTTTTGCGAGTTAAAAGATGCCGAAAATAAATAATTTTAAGTCAGTTTTACAATTAGGTAGATTTGTTTGTAACTCGGCTAGTTTTATGTTTGATCGCAGATATAACATTTTTGATTTGTAATAATTCTGGTATTTTTTCTAGAGGGGGTTTAAATAATTCCAGAGGGGGCTCAGCCCCCTCTGGCGATCCCTTGGCTACGGCCTTGGATAGTATATTATGCAACGATCATGTAATGATGGTTTATGCGAGTGTATTAATAACCATTACATGAGAGTTGCATACGCAATTTTTTCTATACCCGATAAATAATGAAGAACTATAAATATTATATTCATATTTGTACTGAACACAATAACAGTAGTTACTAGTATTTCTATGAAAAAATCTACAAAATTGTAATTAATGGTATTACCTCGTGTATTTCCATGGATATAGGGAAACTATAAACTATATAAATTCAATTTATATTTATATTGAACATAATAGTTGTAATTGATCCGATTCCTTAAAAACATTGAGATTATTTATTTGTTCAGGAGAAAATATTTTTAATTTTTTTCCTGGGTAGCTTCTGATATTTAGAAATGTGTATAATATTATGGTTGATATTTATCAACGGTTTTATTAATGAATAATATGTCCATATGCTAGATGATTTCATAGTTCCCATCAATTCTTGACTATAATCAATCAAAACATTTTCGGAGAATCTCGAAATATTATTTGTATTTCTCGAGTCCATAAACCATTGATATAGTTTTTCCTACACTTTCTTAGATTTTTGAGTTGAAAAATTATGTAATGCATTTTCTGCTTTCCCTGATATGTATGGAGGAGTCGTCAGACATTTTGATAATATAATCAACGAAGCTGGCTATATTCTACTAAAATTCAATATCTACTGATTTTGATGAATAAAACAATGAGATAGGAATCTAGGACAAACGTCAAATGCACAGCATGCTTCAATGAAAAATTTAAGGTTTCTATTGATTCAAAATCTGTATCGTTATGAAATATCTGATCATAATGGATCTCATTATGAAACGAATTATGGGAATATAAGTGTATTATAGTACGGGTGTAGAAAGAATATATTTTTAATTTCAAACTATAAATCTTGTAGGATATTATGAAAAACACAAAATAACATATTTCGTCTCTCTTAAAAATTTTTTATAAATAGACTCATTTCCAATATACTACATATACTATATCTAGTGCTCTTCAGTAATATTGTTATAGAATGGTGATCCGATAGAGATTTCCATGCTCTGCATCATGGAATGGCAGAAACTTCGGTACATAAAAGATCAAAAAGTATAATGCGTTTATATTAGTTTCAGTACGTCGTGCGTTCTCTATTCAGCATGAGTTATTCAGAGCCTGTTACATAATATAGAATTATACATCTTGATTTGACAATATTCATCATTATCTGATATAGTACACCTGTTACAGAGTTTTCATTATCGTAGATTTTACATTGAAGCTACGTTATTGAAAAGCAACAGCTTGCTTAACTTATATTCTGTGCAATATTGGCATCGTATATCTGCACAGTATATATCTACAGATGAATTATCTGGAGGTGAAAGTATGAAGGAGAACAAAATACTTTTCAAATCTTCAGAAAGCAGTGAGAATTCTGTTAAATTAAAACACCAAAATATGACACTTCCTCGACAAACTTCGATTTTACAACTATTAAACTTGGGTGTGAAGGATAATCTCAATTTCTTGAAATAAATTGATGTTGCTCTCAGAGAATTTATAGACAAGAATCGTAATTTTTTTCAGAGAAGGCAAATCTACACAAGAATCCCACAAGAGCTCAAAAATCAGCTAAAGGTCACACAATTTTGCATTAAGGTTCATTTCTTTATATGCTATAATCCTTTCGAGAAAAATATTCAGTGGAAGTCTGAATATTACCTTTTGTTAAGCATTATAATTTAGAGAAGAATTAATGAAACCTATGTTGATATACAGCAACTGCTTGAATCTAATTTATTTAGATAATCATTTTGCTACAACTTGATGAAGCAAGTAGTCACAGTTCTCATTTAGTTTGCTATACCAGATTCTGTTGAAGATCTGCAATAATTAGAGTCTCACTATTTTACAAATCTCAAAGTTTTTAAGCTATTGCATAGCTTTTATCGCGGGCTTTGAGCGCGGCGACCGAATCAAGAAATTCCGTAACGAAAATAAAACCTAACACCCCCACTCCGCCTACAGCTTTGGCTGCATTTTCTATGATTTTCTTGAGTAAATTCATTTTCATTTCCATTATTTCTATAAGACTGCACAAAGAAAGCAGCAATGACATTCACTAAATATGATGACAAAATATTTACAAACGTCAAAATATCAACAAATGACATGCCCACTATGAGAAGGAAAATGGAAAGTATAGGAGCAATGAACCGATTTTAAAATCGATTTTTCATTGTAATAAAATAGTTTTTTCGTGAAAAATAAAATCTTGTATGCACCACGTGGGTTACTAGATTCTAACGTCCATCGGGAAACATTAATCCCTCGGGCCAAAGGCCCTCGGGGCGCATGTTTCCCTCCGGAAGTTAGGATCTATATAACGCACTTGGTACATAAATAACTATTATGCTCTTTGTGAAGATGTAGAGGATAAACATACATGATTGTCGTTTTATTCTTCATTCATATTATTTCGACGTAATTAATTGTTTAATGAATAATGACAAAATCTTTTGAGAATCATTCAATCGGCAATATATTTCATTGTCTATTTTGTTTCAGGCTGTATGCGTTTGCAATATAAGTAGTATTGTGAGCAGTTACTTGAAAGAAAATCACAAATACTCTCCGTTGAGTGAAGGTAAAGAAGGCCCAAAGGGTCTTCCAGGACTTCCTGGTCCGATTGGTGAAAGAGGTCCTATAGGTCCTTCAGGCCCAAGGGGGGAAAGAGGAGAAAAAGGAATCTCCGGTGTACCTGGTACACCAGGTCTCAAAGGTGAACCTGGCAGGGATGGTTTACCTGGTATTGTAGGGCCCCCTGGTCCACCTGGTCCCCCTGGACCGATTGAATTCGAGAACGTTGATGTAAGTATTTGCAACTACTTCATTTGTTACATATTTCATATGATCTGAATTCCGCAAAAATTTGAAAGGAATAAACCAGATATATTATATATATATATATATATATATATATATATATATATATATATATTCAATATATATATATATATATATATATATATATATATATATATATATATATATATATATATATATATATATATATATATATATATATATATATATATATATATATACCTCATATACTATGAATTTCAAATTCTCAGAGTGATTCACCATACAGAGAAGCATTTTTGATAATAAAATCATTCTTAGACCGGGAGATGGTGACACAAAATATTAGGTCATTTGTAGCAGTATGGCGGTTCTTCAGGGGTCTAATTACGTAAAAGCATAAAGGAAAATGATAGTCATAGCGCTGGCACCAGCGGCCCAATCGCGTGGGCGTTAATCGAACGCGTCGGATAAATAACTAGTGTTGAACGATTTGTTCCACAAAAATGCTTGTATTTTCAGATAGTCGAAGAAAAAAAGAAGTAGGCGGTAGCATAATGCCATACTTCTCGGGTGTGACTTACATCCCTCCATACCGACGCGAATTCGTTAATGCAAATAAAACAATTCAACCATTTGTATCAGGCTAATTTTTGCAAAGCTAATCATCGTCGAGTAGCCATTGACGAAAATCACTTTGCTATACTTTTCCGACAGTTCCCAATGGCCGCCATACAACTGCAAAGGAGTAACTTTTTTTTTCGTCAAACGATTTGTACCACCCTGAAACTTTTTTAACAGTTCTCTGTATGATCATAAATAGAAGTCTGATAAGGCCATACCTGTGGGAGGTGGCGAATGTGAACAATATTTTTTCAAAATTCTGAGATTTTATTCGTAATTCGAACGATTTGTACAAGTATGGCGCCACTTTTTCCCTCTACTAGAAGTATGGCAAATATAATAATGGTCACATTGCATCGTATAATTTCCAAAAATCCAAATGCCATACTGGTACAAATAGTCAAAAAAAAATTTTTTTCACCTTATACTTCAAGTCCAACAGTCGTCCGCCCCATGGTTAAAATCTGTAATATTTTTTTTAGGTACAATTGCATTCAAACGAAGAGAATACAATGATGCCATGATGTAAAAAATGACTCTACTTTCGTATGTTTAAAACGTGTCAAATAAATAAGTATTTCAAGTATGGCAGCACTTTTTCCCCCTACTAGAAGTACGGGAAAAATAATAATGGTCACGTTTTGTCAAATCCTATTTTCCAAAAATTCAAATGCAATACTGGTACAAATCGTTTGGCGAAAAAAAAATTACTCCTTAGCAGTGGAAAAGTATGGCAAGGTGATTTTCGTGAATGGCTGGCTACTCGACGATGATTAACTATGCAAAAGTTAGCCTGGTACAAATGGTTGAATTGTTGTATTTAAATTAATGTATTCGCGTCGGTATGGCGGGCTGTAAGTCACACCCGAGAAGTATAGCATTACGCTACCGCCTACTTCTTTTTTCTCGACTATCTGAAAATACAAGCATTTTTTGGAACAAATCGTTCGACACTCGTTATTTATCTGACGCGTTCAATTAACGCCCACGCGATTGGGCCACCGGTGCCAGCGCTATGACCATCATTTTCCTATTTGCCTTTACGTAATTAAGACCCCTGAAGAACCGCCATACTGGTATAAATGACCTAATATTTTGTGTCACCATCTCCCGGTCTATCTGCTCTGCTCATTTTAGAGTCATTTTTATGGTATCTTTCCTTGAGCCTTCTAATTATATATTTGGAATGTTTGTTCTGAGGTTTCGTAGGATCTTGGGTTTGGTAGAATCTTCAAACATATCAAATTGTTTTTCCCATTGTTTATTACCCCGAGGCGAAGCTAAAGGGGTTATAGTCTCACGACAAAAAGTTGGTATCTGTCCCGATTTTAAAAATTCGAACGGATATCGATAAAACACATATGATTTCATTAGGGAATTTGAATTACCACTTTTTCCCAACGAAGAATAAAAAAATATAGCGTTTTTACCCCGAGGTGAAGCTAAATTCTCACAACAAAAAGTTGGGATCTGGTCCGATTTTAAAAATTCCAACGGATATCGATTAAATACATATGATTTCATCAAAGAAGTTTTGTTCCCAATTTTTTCCCAACGAAGAATAAAAAATTATAGCGTTTTTTAGATAGGCATTACGACATGTGCATGCGCCAAGGTCGATAAGTACGAAGTCCTACAAAACATGCGTCGAAGTGCTCTGTGTGCCACGGTAACCAAGCGACGTTGACCGCTTCAGCTTCATTCTGCGTCTGTGTCTGCTTCCCATCTTATCAATTTGATTCATAATTTGCAGCAAAATGAGCCGGAATAGGATATTCAAATTCGACAGTCAATCAATGAATTTTTTTGCTAAATTTTCACGGATTTTATTCGTAATATCAACTTATTAATACATTTATTGCAATTTTCCTTCATTTCATTCGTAAAGTTGACTTTCCTTGTTATTTAATTTATATAATACATTCAAAAAATATTGACGGCATGCACATGCGCCGAGGGGTTTTATCATTCCTAGTGCTACGCAGTAGGGTGTCCTTCATTTTTATTTCAACGTTTCGGGTGTAAATGCCTTCATCAAAAAACATTTGCGTCCCATATTGTGTTTTAGCCTAATAGATTCCTAATTATTCTATTTCAATCCTTTGCTTCTCACACTTGAATAAAACAATAAAAATTCTCATAGAACACGTGCAAAATTCGAAACGAAGCAATCAAAGTAACACTTAGCGTAAAATTGTCTGATACATTTTTTTAAATTTATATAATTTGGGCACTCTATCTGGAATGTGTTGTCTGTTTGAATTTTTTTCAAAAGTCGACCAAATTGATGTCGATGCAATTTGCGGAGGCAGCTTGTGAGACTCTCTTACCCTCTAGGGAGGTTAGTATTCACTTACCTCTCTAGGTAGATAAAACGTATTCATCTCGTCCAAATTGATAATTTGTTAGTGGCGTACTTAATTCTTTTATTCCATAAATAATAAACCAAATTCAACTTTTGTTTAAGTATTTATACAGAAAACTAGTACTCGTTTTTCTTCAGAAAAAAATCGGTGAGGCTTCGGTAAGCCAGGGGTAGAGTTTATCTTTTGTACACCGGGGATCCTGGGTTCCAGTCCTACCTTGATCCTGGGTGTTATATATGTATATGACATCCAATGAATAGAAAATTTGTGAAAATATTTAGTGTTAAGGCATAGATTTAAGCACATTGACCGTTCGGAACCGGCGTTGAGTATTATAGGCCCGTTGTGTGATTAAAAAAGTCATGAACGATTCGAGGATTTTTCACGTATATCCTACCTAATAACTTGGATAACTGTCATTGATACTTTATATTAAACGAACATGCTTTCACACTGGAACTTTATTGATATTTTTTCATCAAAATGAAAATGTTTTAATTTACCTACTTGTTGACCATAGCCAACTTCATACATTACATAAAGTGAACAAGAAAAATGCTTTAATAATTCAAAAATTATCAAACAACTTTCCAAGGGAGCTGGTTATACGTATTCCGCAACGCCGAATTCGCATTCACAATCCAACGGAGAATAATACGGGGTCAAATCACCCCGACTCAAAATCTGCATACAGCTGTGTCGATCTTATTGCATCTCATCAGTGCAGTTTATTTGACTCGGAGTGAATTGACACGTTTCTGATTGTTTTCCAATACAAATCGTGGTCGGAAACACTATCTGGATAACAACTCAGAGCTCCCTCCACCAAAGATATTGGAAACCAACAATTCACCGTTTAGATCGAAAATACAGAAATTCGTCGCGAGAACACATACCTGCCACGATATACCCTTTGAGAAGATAGGATATTGCGCATGAGTTAATAAGACGCGTGACGTCACTCAAGACCTTATTTGTATTGCTGAGATAGCAGTTTTGTATGTTTTTCTCTATTTACGCGTTTATTTCATTAGTTACAAAAAAACTGTAGAGACAAAGTATATTCTAAAAGATCTGTCCTATCCCCTAAAGACATGAAAGTTTTGAAATTTGTGATAATTATCACTCAAAACTCTTATTTTTTACTGTGAAATTTCTCTTCGAAGTATTAAAACACGATTTTCATTAAAAGTGCAAGAGTAAACTGGAAAAGGAACTAATTTGTAGAGAATTGGATTGTGAATGCGTATAACCAGCTCTCCTGGAATTTTCCTTGTTCACTTTATGGTACGTAAAAAAAATTTTATTCATGATATAAGTGAATGTTTCAAAACTTGAAAAGTTTTAGTATTGAATTAGGTATCCGAAAAAGGCATCTGAAATATCACATCAATTTACAATCATCTTTTAATTTAATCAAATAAAAATGTTATTTCGCTTGTATTATGAGTTTTAATGTTGTGAGTGAATCACCTAAACTTTCTGTTCCACTCATGAACTATAGAAAGAGAAAAATTATATCACCATTACCAGTGATAATAGAAAAGACGTTTCAATATTCATATTCCTATCTGACATATTCCTTAATAATCTTTGCTTATTCAAATTACCTTTAAAATCAACATATACGATTCAATAACTTGTTCTTTAAAGAAATAGATGTATTTGTAAACACGGTTCACCTTATTCTGTATATCCCAAATTTCCATTGTTGATAACTAGAAAATTAATCAGAAAATTTTAGATTCATATTGAAAATTAACTTTTTCCCTGCGGTCCTCATGTATTCTATAGTATTATTTTACCAGATGCAAAGTCTGCGATAAAGTGAATCGTGTGTATTATTCATTTTTATAGTTTTAAAATAATAATTCTTCTTTATGAGTGACGTATAACTGACGAATAATAGAAGTAATATTAAGTATATCATTTTTCAATTTTTTCATTCGATTTCTTGACCATGCTGCATACAGCCAAGTTGGAAACCTAGAGGGCCATTTAAGGTAATCGTATTCTTTCAACGAAGAAATTTCCAGGACTTCTGTGTAACTATCTTGTCTTGTTTCATTACTCTACTCGGTTAAACAATGAAGAGTAATTACATCTTCATACAATCAGAAATGAGAAACCGAGGAAGTACGTAGAGAGTTGTATGTTCAGTGCATTCTTTCGTTTAACTTCTTTAATATTTAATTGCAACATTTTTTTTCAATGTGAATTAAGGAAAAATTCTTTCTCTGTTTTTTTTTAGTTTTCATATATAACAGTTTCTGATCGATATACTCGCAGAGAATAAATTTGCCAACTGAAGACCAAATTACTGACCATTAAATCTAATATTAATCATGAAAGTAATAATTTTTTATCTGGAGATATACGAAGGCACACAATATATTCATCTCATTGTCTTTTGTTTTATGTTTTTCTAGATTCAAGTTGTATTTCATAGTGTTTTATTTAATTTTTCACTCGTTTCATTGTTTTTTCCATGTTTTACTAGTTTGATTTTTTTTGTTTCATTATCTTCTCGATGCAGTACCTATTCTTCACAATTTTATTGTCTTCTGATTTAATGATTTGTTGTCTTTTATTCCATGTTTCACTCGTTCAATCTTCAATTTCATTATCGTTTGTTTAATTTTTTGGTAATTCAATTATCAATTTCATTATCTTTTGTTTGGTGTTTCGTTTCATTGTTAATTTGATTATCTTAAATTTTTTTTTTGTAAAGTTTCATTGTCATTAATGTGCTTACTCTTCTGTTTATTACACAAATGAATCTCAAGACAGGTAATTGTTGTGTGAGTTTCAATGATGTTATTCAATTACAAAATCATTTTGTTATCTTTCAACCCTTTCCAACATATGTTCATTTTATAATGGCGAATTTCATATTTTGTTAAAGAGAATCGAATAATGATGTAAGTGTTCAACATGATTCACCTGCTCAATTTTTATACACTAACCCGCTAATATGAAAATTTATTTTACTTGCGAAGAAATGTTTCTGTAACAATCCATCAATATCCAAATTTTCGCCTGAACAATTTCTTTATATCATTTTTCTGAAAGCTTATACTATTAAAATAAAAGGATTGTAGATTAGAAAAGAGGGTATGTAACTTCATACTGGTAGATTTAGTGGGTCATTTCGAAATATACTAGAACTAGATAATAAAATTCACAAAGATAATCTCTTATCCTGTACTAAAGATATTTCAGAAAACTCTCAATAATCCATTTAGTTCCAAAATGGAAACGAGAAACTAATATAATATAGTAATAGATACAAGTGTAAGAATCTAATTGATTACCTAGAAAAATAACTTCTCCTCCACATTCTAAAAGTTTCTATTTGTGAGTAATTTCCAAAAAATGTTGAGTACATTTTCACAGCAAAATTTTTATTTCTGCAGGAAACTAACTCCGGAGGGAGCTTAGTAAGACCAGGTGTACCAGGAACTAAAGGAGAACCGGGACCTCCTGGACCTCCAGGTCTCCGTGGTGATAAAGGACCAATAGGTCCTGCGGGAAGCAAAGGTGAAGTTGGCGCTAAAGGTGACAGAGGTGATAGAGGTCTTCCTGGTGAAAAAGGAGGAACTGGGCAGAAAGGTGATCGAGGAACCTCAGGTTTTGATGGACTACCTGGGACATCGGGTGAGTCTTCGAATTTTGACAATGGATCTATTTTCGCTGTTCAATACAACTCATAAGTTAAAGTTTCACTCATAACCTATTGTTTTTACTTAAGGTCTGTTGTAAATGTCAGAGGCTAATTAAAATTATATATCGTCCCAATGATTCAGTGCAGTGTGATAAAGATCAGAGTTCAATTAAGTTCTAATTATCAATTGCAGGAAAGAATGGAGAAAAAGGAGAGAAAGGTGACTCTGGTAAACCTGGTCCGCCGGGAGTTCCAGGAATATCATTTAATACTGATGACTCTATGGCTATCGCACCCGCAATATCTGGACCTAAAGGTGAACAAGGTGAAAGGGGCTTCAAGGGTGATAAGGGTGATAGAGGTGAAGCAGGATTTCCTGGTGTGCCTGGATCTGCAGGGTTGATGGGTCGATCTGGTGAGAAAGGTCACCCAGGAAGCATCGGTCCTATGGGGCCTATCGGTCCTCCTGGTTCTAGAGGTGAAAAGGGAGAGAGAGGTCCTCCTGGCGCAGTCATCATGCCAGATGGAAATGAAGAAGTCATCACTCTGAAGGTATGAAAGTAATATCAGGTTATTAATTTTTATTTTATCTTCAATTAAAGTGTGCGGTATATATATATATATATATATATTTATATATATATATATATATATATATATATATATATATATATATATATATATATATATATATATTGCTTTAGTGAGATTCGGAGAAGTGAACATAATATTAATTGGAGCTTTCTCCCCATATAGTTGGTATATTCTGTTCATTCAAACTTCGAAATGTGGTGGTTATTCAAACTCCTCAGCCCTTATATTGAATTTAATTGAGCTGACTAAGATTGTGTTTGCTCAATTTATGTACAATGAAATTGAAATTTACAAGCTTCTCAGACTAATCGACAGTG
This sequence comes from Cynegetis impunctata, assembly GCA_030704885.1. Classification (NCBI taxonomy): domain Eukaryota; kingdom Metazoa; phylum Arthropoda; class Insecta; order Coleoptera; family Coccinellidae; genus Cynegetis; species Cynegetis impunctata. The sequence goes on along the minus strand of JARQZK010001465.1, from coordinate 887,665 downwards.
ACGCTAGCTCAACCTCAAGAAATATTATTGTTTAACATTGTGTTACGAATAGTTCCTTATTTGCAGTCCTATTTGGAAGGATAGGAGTAGTTTTTAATTCCATTTTATACTTCTTAAACCACAATTAATGAAGCTTTGCTGTATATATATATAAATATATATATATAGGTATATATATAAATATATATATATATATATATATATATATATATATATATATATATATAAAAATATATATATATATATATATATATATATATATATATATATATATATATATATATATATATATATATATATATATATATATATATATATATATATATATATATATATATATATATATATATATATATATATATATATATATATGTATATATATATATATATATATATATATTAATATATATAGATATATATATAATATATCAGTGGCGGCTCGTGAAGTGTTGGTTTAAGCAGGCTACAAGAGGTGTTAAAAAATACACCATAGGCGAAAATTTTTAGAATTTCAAGGTCGACCGCCTTATAATTTTAAAAAAATCAAAGTAAAACAAGCACCCTTAAATATTAATTTCTTTGCGAAAAAAATTGTTTTCACTTTCAAGTGTCTACCTTGAGATCTACAACTCCTATTTACAATATTCACAAAAACTCTTCTCAAAAAAAAAAAATCTTTTGCCAAAAATAAAATAGGACCCTCCCAAAAATAGATGAAAATAAAACAAACAGAGACATTTTCCCTAGTAAGAAGTAAACACTGAAAACAAAATAATTTATTTAGAGTTAGAAAAACAATCCTAACTTAAAATATTTTTCACAAAAGTTAAAGAATTTTCATGAAAATTTTCCGAAACTCTTGAAATATTTGAAAATTGGCAAATTCAAAAATTCATGAAATTTCATGAAATGAAAAGAAGTATTAAACTCACCGATACTCTGGAAAATAGATTTTTTAATTTGGCCCATTTTTTTTGGTCAGAATTGATAATTGGTACTCTACTAGGCGTAGGCGGGTAGGCGGCACTATGTTGTTTACTTGGTGGCAGTAGTGTTAGGTACTTGAAACTTGCTCTGAATGGAAAAGAAAATGATAAATATGTATTATGTATGTTTTTTTGAATCAATTTTTATGTTTTAATCTCACATTTTTATGTCAAAATTCGATGAGTGTTCACTACTTTTTGAGGATTATTTCAAATTTAACAAGTATGAAAAATTCACTTCAAATAGCTATCATACAATTCTTCACCAATTTCAGAGAACATTTCCTAGAAAAAATTTATCAAAAATTTTGACAAGGAAATTGTTTTAAAAATTCTAAATAAGTTCATATAAAAAACTACTACATATTTCGTTCAATACGTGTCGAATAACCTAAATGATCAATTAGCCCAATATATTTATCAATTTCAAGATATATTCGATCCAATTCTTCATGAATCTTAATTTCAATAGTCGTGTAAGGACATGACGAAGAAATAATTGCCAAGAAATCGGAATTGAAGAGATTTCAAGTTTTTTCCCGATTGTTTAACGATTTCTTGCTATAGAAGGAAATCTACTGAACACGTTCAAATCTACTGAATTCATTGCTTTTCAATCCGTGATTCTCCCGAAAAAACTTTAATGTTCGCTACCAACCAACGGACCTGAACGGAATTCGAATCAATTGATTTCAAATGCTGTTGCGTTGGATTTATGAGTTTCCATCTAATTTAGTTCTTTTCTGTGTCAGCTTAATATCTCAACTAATTCGTCGGAAAGCATTCACAAGAGATCTGGGTAAATTATCGTTTTTTCACTAGGAAATAGATAATCAAAGAAAATATATATATTTATATATATATATATATATATATATATATATATATATATATATATATATATATATATAGGTATATATATATATATATATATATATATATATATATATATATATATATATATATATAGGTATAGGTATATATCATATCATCATCATCATATGAAGCTTTGGTCTACCTTTAAGTACGGTGCAGCCTCCTCGCATATCCTTCCTTCATTCCTGCCCATGTATTACGTTGTTGAGCAACTTGATACCAGTTTGTTCCTGCTTCTTTCGTGATATCATAATCCCATCTTATATTGGGGCGCCTCTTTGGCCTTTTGACGCCTCTTGGGTACCACTGTGTTGTCCTTATGGTCCATCTATTGTCGGTCATTCTCGCTAGGTGCCCTGCCCATTGCCATTTGAGGGATTTTATTCTGTGGATGACGTCTATTACCTGGGTCTTTCCTCTAATCCACTCTATTGTCTTACGGTCCCTCTTTGTTATGCCGAGCATACACCGCTCCATAGACCTTTGTGCAACCTGGAGTTTCCTTATGAACTCTTGCTTTAGTGCCCAGGTTTCACAGCCGTACGTCATGACTGGTATTATCAGCTGATCGAAGGCTTGCTTCTTTAGGCGGAGTGGCATTCTTGACTTAAAGATGATGGAATTTTGTCCGAACACTTTCCATGCCAATTTTATTCTTCTGTTGATTTCCGGAAGTAGTGAACCAGACTTATGTATTAATTGTCCCAGGTATATGTATTCGTCCACTACTTCAAGTATGGTATCGCTGACCGTGATATCGTGATTTTCTACCATTTCATTGTACATGACTTTCGTTTTGTTCAAGTTCATCTTTAGGCCTACTTCATTGCTCACTATGTTAAGCTCGTTGATTTGTTGTTGTAGTTCTTCAGGGCTGTTCGCGATTAGGACAATGTTGTCAGCGAATCTTAGATGGTTCAGATATTCTCCATCGATCTTCATACCTCTTCCGTTCCTGTCCAATTTTTGGAAGATGTTCTCCAAGGTGGCCGTGAAGAGCTTCGGAGATATTGGATCTCCCTGTCGGACTCCTTTGCTTGTAGGGAATTCTGGTATTCCGTCGTATATACTTACTCTAGCTCTAGCCTCTTTGTATATGTTGGCCAGAGTTTCTGTATACTGACTGTCGACACCTTGTTGGGTGATGGCTTCAATTACTGCTTTCGGGTATATCGAGTCGAATGCCTTCTCGAAGTCTATGAAGGCTAGTGCTAATGGTAGCTCGTATTCTTTTGTTCTACTGATTACTTCCCTAAGCGTGTGGATGTGGTCAATTGTACTGAAGCCACTTCTAAAGCCAGCTTGTTCCCGGTTGTTCATCATCTAATATTTTCTGTGTTCTATTAGTGAAGATCTTTGTGAAGATTTTATAGATTACCGGCAGTAGGCTTATTGGTCTGTAGTTCCTTATATCTTCCTTACTGCCCTTCTTGTGAATCAGTATTATGTTTGCGCTGTTCCACTGCTGCGATATTTTCCGTGATCTGAGGCAGTTGGTGTATATACTGCTAATATCTTCTAGGTTTTCTTACCCGCATATTTCAGCATTTCTGCAACTACACCATCGTTTCCTGCTGCCTTGCCGTTTTTCAGGTCTTTCAGCGCCATCTCCGCTTCTTCCATAAGAACTTCTGGGACATGATATTCTTGTTGTGTTACTTCTTCCACCATATTTTGTGGAGCCTTATATAATTCACTATAGAATTTGGTGACCAGATCAATTATCTTTTCTTTACTTGTAACTCTGGAGCTACCTTCCTCCAGTGCAATTATCTGTCTCTTTCCTATCACTAGGGCTCTCTTTGCCTTCTTATAACTATTCCTGTTTTCGATTGCTCTCTCCACTAGTCCTTCGTTGTATCTTTTTATGTCTTCTTTCATTTTCTTCCGTATGGTCTTACACAATTCAGAGTACTCAATTTTGTCTCTGCCTGTAGATCTCTTCATTTCTCTACGCTTTTTCAGTAGTGCCTTGGTTTCTGCAGAGAGTTTCTTATGTTGGTTTGTTTCTCTTGGACCTCCTATTTTCTGCAATTTTTTATCCAGTAGTCTCTCATATTGTTCGGAGTTCTCCTTTAATTTTCTGGCGTGCACTCCGCATGCCATCGGTATCTTGACTAGTCTCATTCTTTCCAGTTTTGTGTTCAGAGTTATTCTTGCCCTCAGGAGTCGGTGGTCACTCCCTGATCTGAATTTATTAAGAGCACTTACATCTTGGACTGTATATATCTTGTTAGTTAAGATGTAATCTATTTCATTCCTTGTAACTGCATTGGGAGCTTCCCATGTCCATTTTCTATTAGGGTTTTTCTTGAAGAATGAGTTGGCTATTGACATGTTCTTATAGTGAGCATATTGCACCAGTCTTTCTCCTCTCTCGTTTCTGTCACCAAATCCGAAGTTGCCCACATGTAGTTCTTCGTCTTTTCTTTTTCCGACCTTCGCATTGAAATCTCCTATCAGATACTTGAATTGGCTTTTATTAGTGTCAAGCGCATGGGTTATCTCATTGTAGAATTCATCGATCTCCTCATCTGGATGGCTAGTTGTTGGTGCGTAGACTTGTATAATTTGTATGCTGTATCTCTTTGATATCCGTAAGGTTAGAGTGGTTACTCGGTCGGAGATACTCGATACATCCACGATTCTATTTTTCCATTTCTTGTTTATGAGGAATCCTACTCCGCTTGTCCTGCCCGTTGGTGTTCCTTTATGGTACAGTACGTTGCCCGATTCAAGTTCTATCAGCTCTTCGCCTTTTCGTCTGACTTCGCTGATTCCGATAACGTCCCATTTAATGTTACCTGCCTCTTCTTCTAATTCTATAATTTTTGATTGGCTTGACAACGTTCGGCAGTTGAACGTTGCGATATGTAATGTTGTTGGGTAGTGGGGATTTAGACTCCGCTGATTCTTAGCACCCTCTGCCCTCATGGTTAATTACCTAGGACTTCCCACCGTGGGACCACTCGGGCCTACGGAGAAGGAGGGCCGTGGCTTGAATTCGTGACTCATGCTAGGGTTTTGGGGCGTACCTTACCACGCTGCCCCAATGCGTATTGGTAAGGGTGGTTGGGAATGTTGAGAAGGAATATTGGGGTTTGAGAGGAGTTGAGGGTGGGACACTGGCTTCCCCCGTAAGGTACAAGGGGCAGCCAAGGCTCGCGTCCCTGAAGTAGATTTATCACCTATTGGGATAACAGATGATTATCTACCCGCTACCTAATTAATAAATATATATATATATATATATACGTATATATATATATACATATATATATATATATATATATATATATAGATAAAAAAATAGATATATATATATATATATATATATATATATATATATATATATATATATATATATATTTAAGTGAAACTAGGACATTTATTTGAAACTAATCTGCTAAGGCAATTATAGTACCGACCTTCGGGTGTCAGGACGTACGAGTTCTCGTTGCCGAAGTGTTTCATTTGTCTGAAAGATGTGCTTCAATGGTTTCCGACTGGTGGCGATGTGTCATATTTATATGCCATTGTGTTGCTACAAGGAAAATATAAGAACGTTTGAAATGTTGGGTTGGTTATCACTTTCGATGGATGGATGATACTGAGGAGACCCAATAAGGGCGAAACAATCTGTCTATCAATTTCCATCGATTGTGATAAACATCTAACATGTACCGTCTAAGAGAGATGGAGATATTTTGATGCTTCGTGAACTCTTATAACCAGCTGCGCTAGGAGGCTTGTTTAATTAGTTTCAAATAAATGTCCTAGTCCCACTTAATTTTATAACCACGGACGTGTCTCGGTGTCTCGATAAGGCGAAGAAATCTTACTTATATATATATATATATATATATATATATTTATATATATATATATATATATATATATATATATATATATATATATTTAAGAATTTGGCAAGTTTAAATATTTGGCAAATTTGTTTTCTCTATTACATTGTACAGTACATTTGGATTTTTGATAATTTGATAACATTCATTGGTTTTGATATTGTAAAACGTACTCTCCATGGTCAATATTCGTATAACTTTTTTTTTAGTTTTGTTTATTGTTATTAGTTTCACACGTTGGTCGTTTGAGCAGCATAATTTCCGACTATTAATATAAACTGCAAAAAATATGTTTTTAAATAGATCAGATTATGTATATTCATCCACTCTATGTAGGAAAAAAAATTCATCAGGAACTCGTTAATTAATTTCCTTATCAATAGTAAATAAAACTTGGGTTTTTATTCTCACTATATTTTCATGTTTGGCGAAACAATTTGTTTTAGAAAATATAGTGGAAAGCAAGAAGACATGTTTTATTTACATTATTCTCATGGATTTTCATCGAGCCCAATCAATTATTTATTTTCTTATCTGTTCGGGTATCACAATGGAGGACCTCCTTTGTTGAAATTCTTCAGATTTTCTTTTAAAAATTCCCGTAATTCGCCATCATTTTAAACTCAGATTTTAGCATTGAATAGAATGACCATTATGTCGGTTTATATTGTGTATTCTATTGAGCAAAATAGAGTGGGAAAACATTTTCAGAAAATGGGGTCGTGTTCTTTCATTGAGCTTGCATACATTTTATTATATTCGATGTTTCCAGTATCAAGCTAGAAGTTGTTACTGCAGCTTATTGTGCAATTTCTGGAGGTTTAAAATTAAAACACTCGGTTTCATCAATCTCAGATATAAATATAGATACGGACTATACTTTCTGCTCTTTGTAGTTTGTTTATTTTGTTTTCATGGTAATATTTTATTTGATTATCAATCCGTTGTCATTATTACTCCATTAGGGAATAATATGTGGCTTCATATAGCATAAACCACAAGAATTTTACTTACATTATATATTAGTCGGAAATAAAGTCGTTTTGAGCAATTTTTAATCCACCTCTTCATACCGATAAGTCCATTTTCTAGTATCCATCAGTATTAAATGAAATACTTCAAAATTAATATAGTTTCTAAGTGTGACGGCAATATCCGTCTATATGAACTGGGATAATATAGTCATCATGAATATTCAACTCCTTATAAAGAGAATGCCATGAATTAAATAAGTCTGTATATATGAATGGTCCCCGAAATTGCATTTAGAACTGAATGGATGATATAGTTCTCGTCTCAATGAATTAAATGTCTCCATCTATTTTGAGATTTGAATACGTGAACATTGGATGGCATTATAGCTGCTGCACAGCAATAAATGACCTATCAGGCATTATATGCAGTGTGAAATGTAGAGGTGTTATAAATAAATTAATGTTTATGAAGCATCCGAATTTCTGTGAGCTTTTCCGATTGATGAAAAAGTGAACACTGGAGTTTAATTTTCAAAGATCTGAGGTACCGTTCGTCAAAAATAAATGAAAATCAAATTTTTGGCACTGAAACAGTTCATCTTTGAATGCGGGATTATTTTAGAATGCCAATTCGAAAAATAGAATTTATTCGGAAATAATTCGTTTAGCGAAATGCGTTATAATCCCTCAAAAATGATATGTTACGTTTACAATATAAAAAACTTGATCTTATGATTAATAACTATCCCAAAAAATTATATTTTTTCGTATATAGCAAGTTTTCAGAAATTTTTCAAATAAAATGATTACTTTTAAAGCAATCAGGTCCAACATCGATTCGAAATTTTTTTTCATATTTATTTTCATCTTTCGGCAGTTTTTTCTCATTCATTGGCTTATTCATATATGTATATATGTATATATATATATATATATATATATATATATATATATATATATATATATATATATATATATATATATACCTATATATATATATATACCCTAACGACACAAGTACATCCCCTGTACATCCCAGGGACGTCCTTCATTTGCTACTAGGACGTCCCTGGGATATCCTTTGTCGGGACATGGTACCTACTAGGGACGTCCCAGGGACATCTACTTTCCACCGAAAAGGACACCTCTGGGATGTCCTTCTGGTATGTCCCAGGGATATCCCGAAGATATATATGAGGTACATCCCCTGAACGTCCTGGCATTTCCATTTCTTTAATTTATATGATTTGAAGAATTTATGGGAAATTTGGATAAAAAAATTCAAATATTCTCAACACAAAACAAGTTTAATTGATAAATGAATGTAACATTATGTTAAAATATGATAATAACAAAAAACGAAAAACAAAAACTCATCATATATATTTCAGGGTGACGGGCATTTGTTGCAGGCATTATTGCATCATCTTTTTCTTTGGCTTCTCTCCTTGGCCCTTAATGAATAAACTATAAACATAATATTCAGAATGGGTTACCCATATATTATTGCATCAATTATTTTATTCAAAACGAAAGAGTACATTCAATATTTTAATATTATACCAACCTTAAACTCAATTCTTTCAATTGTTCAACTACACCTTATATATAACTACACGTTATATCAACTGATTAAATCCTTTAAATGCTCACAAAAATGGCCAATCACAAACAATAGGAATGCCGAATGCCGTTGATCTTCTCTTCTAACAAAGAACAAAGAAAACAAACTTGCGCTTGCGCATTTTATTATGAGGTTAATTTACATCGTTGACAGATTACCAAATAATTCAAACAATGTTGCCAAAAGGGACAAAACCAGAAAAACCGAAATGCAATTATTGAGATTTGTGTACCTATAATATATGTATATATCATTTTTGGGAATTTAGAATAAGGATATACTATGCATTATTAATTTTCTACTTGTGAAATGGTCACTTCCCAGAAATGTATGATATATATTTCATTTTTCTCCATAATTATCATCCAGAAGAAAAACAAACACTTTCAACATTTCGAAGAGTTTCGATGATTCTTATTATATATGTGAGTGGACATCGAAAATTCTAGGGACATGAATGGGATACTCTATGGATATTCCAAATGGGATGTCCTCTGGACAAATCATGCGGGACATCCCCTAGATATCCCAATCATGTCCTTGTACCGCGGTACATCAAAAGGACATACCTAGGACATCCCTGTGTTGTTAGGGTATATATATATATATATATATATATAGGTATGTATATATATATATATATATATATATATATATATATATATATATATATATATATATATATATATATATATATATATATATATATATATATATATATATTCCACACGAATCTAAGTAGAAAAGGATACGACATTCGATGAAATCAATAGCTACAAAGCATTTGGAGTATTATTTAATCTCTACAGGTAAAGTTGTGAAATTTAGGAAGTAAAGTGAGATATTAATGTATCCATTTACTACCACATCTGAAAACAGTTTTTTAATCAAATAGTTGATGGAATCAGTCGTTACTACGTGATAATTTAACATGATGAACAAAAACAGAACTTGAAATTATTATCACAGAAATACTTTGAAAAATATTAAACTGCAGCTTTATATTATAAAAAACGTAGTAAATTCCAATTTTGATTTTGTTATTCATTATTCAGTTTATATTTAATAACATATATTTTAGTTTCAACAATACATTTTATTACTTATATGGGTTCTCCTATCCGCAAAATTATAGCTTCCATAGTGTTGGATTCTTGCTTGGACCAAGCGATTCCGCAATTGCAAGTCAATAAGTTGTTTATATTTGAGTGAAGTAACTCTAACAACATTAGTTACGTATAAATCTTTCAGCAAAAATATTCCGTTTATTATGGAAATTGAAAATCAAAACGATGTGCCATTTTGAAATACGAAAGCAAGGAGATAAAAATAAATAAATATTAAATTTAACTTTTCAGGGAGAAAAAGGTGACTTAGGCAGACGAGGTCGAAGAGGAAAGCCAGGACCTATTGGGCCTACTGGCCCTCCTGGACCACCAGGAAAACCTTCAACAGATCTCACTCACGTAGGATGGTCGGTGAGTACTTTAAAAATAGAACTAAATTGAATTAGAATCAGATATAAATATATATACATATATATATATATATATATATATATATATATATATATATATATATATATATATATATAAATATATATATAAATATATATATATATATATATATATATATATATATATAATATATATATATATATATATATATATATATATATATATATATATATATATATATATCTTCAAAGAATTCCCGAATTCTTTCCGAAAGGGATCATTAAAGAAGAATCACCAAATTTGAATGAACAAAACCATCAAATATTTGGTTCCTATATATTGACCAAAAAATATCACAACTAAGAAAAATCTGGTCATCAGAAAATTTTGTCAGAAACCTAGATAAAATTATTAATTGGTAAAGAAGTTCAGGAGTGACGAATGGGTAAACTCAGTCCGTGTCGTTTGTTAATCATTGTAGTTCACTTTTCTATTGATTTTCATATCTTTCTATGTAGGTATATAATATGGTGAATACCATATTTCAAGTTTTGAACACTTAATTTGAACTGCTCAGGAATTTTTGCTTCATTATTTTCGATTTATTTATTACATATTTTTAATTCAATATTATATTCATGGAAATAACTGAATTTTGGACTTAAGTACCAATAGAAGTAGCTCATTAGATTTATTGAGTGCTTTTGTTGAAGAATACACCTGATTTATGACCTCCTGTTGTTATTTTTTATCCATGGAATCATAATAGGATTTTAGCTAGTCTGAACTGCAACCTGGGTGCTTATATTCAATATCCTGTTGAAGTTGGTTCCTGAAAATAGAAGCTATTAATCATATTTTTATTCCCTGGTATTTTTGACAGTATGAATGTAGTGAGCTAATGTGAATTGAGTTATTAATATACAATGGTTTTCGGATTATTCGGAAGTCATAATTATTATTAACTTTGAAACTTTATGATTAATTATTCCTTCCTTGAAATATAGGATGTCGTATAAATTTAATGTTGAAATCATGTGCGAATATATATATATATATATATATATATATATATATATATATATATATATATATATATATATATATATATATATATATATATTATCAAAAAACCCAATTACCATAAAATGGTGTAGGGTGCAATATTACAAATCACATTCATTTTTCATTATTTAAATCGCTCAAATCTTATTGTTGGATTTCATTTCCATGTACAAACTTGGTCCACACTCTTTTGTCCATGGCCATATCCCTTGCCTTATTCCATGTTTGTCCTTTCTCTTTTATTATTTCGGTCAGGGTGTTATTCCACATTTGTTCTGGTCTTCCTCTCTTCCTCCTCCTTTGTATTTTGGCCTCCCATATTTGTTTCACTGGTCTCTCTTTGTTCATTCTGTTTAAATGCCCCCACCAGCTAAGTTGTCTTCTATCGATGAAATTCTCTAAGGGCTCGATCTCTAGGTCTTGATATATTTTATCGTTTCTTATTTTATGCATTCTAGTCACGCCCTTCGCTCTTCTAAGGTATTTCATTTCCACTGCTTCGATCTTACTTTTCTGATTTTTGTTCAGGGCCCATGACTCGCATGAAAACGTCAGTGTTGGTCTATAAATTGCCTTATATACTTTTATCTTTGTGCTCTGAGAGATCTCCTTCTTACTTATAAAACTGTTGTTCATCATATGGTATAATTTTATTGTGTTTTCTATCCTTCGGTTAATTTCTATGTCTTGTTTTCCGTCCTTACTTAATTCTACGCCCAAGTATCTGAAATTATCTACCTATTCTATTTTTGTTCCATCTATTTCTATGTTTATTTCTTCCTGATCTCCTATCACCATAACCTTCGTCTTTGTCTTATCAATTTCCATTCCGTAGTCCTTAATCATTAATGTGCGAATATAAATATTATAAATACAAAATACGAACTTATTAGTATATACATAAACTAAATTTATTCAATTATTCTTATACTTTACATTTTTTCCCCATAAATAATTTGCTATGGCACAGTAAGTATCTCAAGTCAACGGTGAAGTGTGAAGTGACTTTTAGGGTTCCGTAACCAATGGGTAAAAACGGGACCCTATTACCTAGAATTCGCTGTATGTCCGTCTGTCTGTCACCAGGCTGAATCTCAAGAATCGCGATAGCTAGACATTTGAAGTTTTCAAAAATTATGTATTTCTGTTGCCCCCTGAAAAGAAAATAAAATAGATATTTAAAGGTGGCTCCCATACAACAAACGCGATTTTTTTGCCCTTTTTTTGCTCGATATCAACAACAGGTAGGCACTTGATATATTCACAAAATACTCAGTTGTATTTTTACTTTAATAATAAATAATAAAATTGAAATAAAAAAATTAAAAAATTCCCTGGTACATTATGGTATCTCCACTCCCATTAGACTACATGGGATGAAATTCGATATCTGTTTTCGAGGCAGAACAAAACTTCCCAAATTTGAAGGAAAGCAATACATGAATGAATGAATACACGGAATTTGAAGTGAAAGATATATAAATTAATTATGAACATATCTTAACTTTAGGGTGCATAGATCTAAAAACAATGCTGATTCTGAAGGATTTTCGTACCCCCAGACTCCTTCAAATTCAATTAAAGGGTTGAAAATTTGTACGCTTCAGAAATTATAAACCGACGCATCTTTATGTATTTTTTGAGATGTTTCTGCAGATCAATTTAAAGGGATGCAATTCGGTACGTAGATTGAGTTGATGTTGATGTACGATTCTTTGTGGATTTCAACTATTTTCCTCAACCGCACGTAGAGATTTCTTGTATTTTTGTACATACGCAGCACTTCGCTGCGACTATACGACCTCAGTGATGGAAATCAACTGCTCACGAGTTCTTTTGAATTATATTATTAGAAAAACATTTTTTATTTTAACGGTTACTGAATGTACGACGCAGCGTTTCACCACAAGGTAGCTTCATCAGGTAGAACTGTATACTGAAATTTTTGTATCTCATTTAAATTGAGAATTGTATGAAACACAAAAGATATATTACTATTGGCGTCTGAAATTAAGATCGTAGCGCCGGAGCGGCTAATATCGGTACTACTCTATGGGCCATTAACGGTTTGTTTACATTTTTTGGTACTTAAAGATATTTACGTTCATTTTATTTATCATATCAGTTTTCGAACGTTTAGCTTCGTAATTTGTGTTTTTTGGACTTCGCATTTTCCAGTGGTTCATTGTGTTTCGATTGAGGACAATATTATATCTGTTCAACAGTAGATATCCTACCTACATCAAGTTGAAATTTACTGAGTTTTTATCATTGAACATGAAAATCAATAATAAAATAAAGGAGAGGACGAATAAATTAATTGGATAGAGGAACTATGTATACCTACATCATGGAAAGGCTGTGTGATAAAACACCTATTTATTTAAAAATTTAAAAAACTTTCAAAAGTTTCAAGAAAACATCTCTGACATGTCTACTTTCATTACCAACTGAAGAGTTTTTGAGTATAATAGACAAAACTAAGTACTTACCAGCAAAACTGACAGAAACAACATAAAATAAAAGAAGAATTAACATGAATACTCTGCTTGAATAGTTTGAAAGTAATGAGTTATTATATTTTTTGAATTTTTTTGTCTTATAACAGCTCTCCTAAAAGTACGGTGGACTTCTGAGAGTCTGGCTTCTTTTAGAATTTCTGGTTATATAATTGAATATTTTAGTTTTTACCTAGCTATATAGTCAAGTTTTATTTCATATTCTTGATGTTATGATAAACTGTTATTCTGGTTGTGCAAATAAACATTATTTATTATTAGGTATTATTTTTATAGTATCTCTAGTTGTTACATGAAAGAAAATAAAATTATCTAGAATCTCTTGATGATGGTCAAGGTACAGATTCCGATAAAAGTGGAAGATTTTTCGTTGGAATAGCATTGGACTTCAAAAACCCTACGTTTTCGGTTAGCTGAAAATTGCACATCATCGGTTGGTATAATTCTATATGGAAAAATCCACAAACTTACGGCAGGGAAAATAATTATTCTCAGTGAACAGTAAAGAACAACTCTCTTATGTTCAGACACTTTTTTTTCAGAATACACACCTTTCTTCTGTCCATCATTTCCTTGTTTCCCAACTTTGGAATACAACATTGAATTGTCCAGCTTTCGGAAAGGTATGTAAGCTATATTCGGGTGTTTTTTAGCCCAAAATGAACAATAGGATACACAACAATAGTGATTCATCTCTTCTGAACGTTTGTAAACGTTTCCAAACAAAATTAAACACAATTAAAACTCAACAACTTTTCATATAAAATAGATATAAACAGATGTAAACAAAGCAGTCTATGGTCCATACGTTAGTAATATTCGACACCGGTAGGGGGCGTATCGCTTATCTACGTTCGCCAATACTTTAATATTTCATTAAAATATTTTTTAAGTAAATTTTATTTTTTTTTTCAGTAGATGATCGTTTAATCGTCCGAATGAAAACGTTTCGAAATCAAACATTGTACATTATTTTTCATTGCCTCGTTTTAAATGCGCAGTCATCTATTCCCAAGGGCCCTGATGATATAAACAGTGAATAATTCATGTATAAAGCAGGTCTTTATCCTGAGGGAAAACGGAATTAGTTCAGCTCACGGTTGCGTGACGTATGATATAATCCGCTAAATGTTCGGATGACTAAAAACGAAAAATAAGGCATTTCTGCTAGGTTTTTATTTGGAAACGGAACGGACGCTTGGTTATTAAGTGGTCGAAAAACACGAGAGCGAATATTTTTCATCGTTGTTCTTTGGTACATCTAAGAGAAATTACTACAATAGAGATAAACAAGAATATATTTGCTTACTTCAAGAGAAGTTCTGGTTTAGAATTATTTGCTTGCACTGTGAAGTATTGTGAAATTTTCAATTAGGTTTTTGAAAGAAAAAAATTTCATGTATTTTAAAACTTTATCATAAATTATACTAAAAGACGACGTAAAAATCTCCTAATTTTTTTAAAATTATTTATGAACAATTTGAAATATACAAAGAATCACAGGAAGACAAACCGGCCACTATGGGTGGCCATGTTTGTGACGTCATAGTGTTGAAGGAATTTCTTGAGCTTCTTTTGTGTAAATTGACGGAAATTATCCGAAATTTAGTGCAACAAGTTGAAAAAACACCACATTTATTCAATCAACTGTTAATTGACATTGTGACGTCACACGCTTTTTTTGTTTGGCAACTATCAGCGTACTGGATTCAAAAATGTATCTTCAATTTGATATAACTTTTTAATAAGTGCAAAAACAACAAAAAATAAAAAATAGTTTTGGAATAAAACGTATAACTGATATGATTTTTTTTTCAATAACCCAATTGTAGTCACATGGTTTTATATATATATATATATATATATATATATATATATATATATATATATATATATTCATTTATATATATTTATATTTATATATATATAGAGAAGAAGGGTAGTCTTTGCTGAATAGTTAGGATGCCAATAAGGATAATAATATTTGGGTATAGCAGCAAGCAAAACGTGTACTCTTATAACACTATATTTTCGATATTTCGACAATGATTATTGTCATCTTCAGGGAAGCTACAAAATAAGCACAAGAGAAAAATCAATAAATGCTCCATAACGGCTCAACAGCAAAAAATACTCACTGTGTCTTTTGAGATATGATTGCAAAAGGTGTAAAGATCGAGATATACAGCATTAATTGATTTCCACAAAACATTATTGATCGAGAACACAGGCGTGATGATCATGCAACTGACATTACAACGTTAAAGGTTAAAATGGTCATAATAAATTAAAATGAAACATAGTTAATTTTGAGGAAATTATACATGTATATGAGTTTAAGTTAAGTTAAAGACTAAAATATATATAATTATCTACTTCGTCATTTCATATTGACTCTGAAAAAAAGAGACGCGACCAAGCCATCAAGTGATCAAGAACAGTAGACATAGACATCAAAACAAAAAACTCAATGTGAAAATATGATAATTTAGGACCACAGATTGGTGCACTGCTAACAAATAAAATAGCCAGATAGTATAAAAACACTCAGAGAAAGAAAGGCAACCTTTCTCTCACTCGACATTTCTTAAATGGATGTTTTTATCTGACTCTTCTAACAAAAAGGAATAAATTTCACTAAGATGATTTAAATCAGTTTTTTTATTTAAGCAATTTCTGATTGTGAATATATAAGCATCTCCATAAACAGTCTCTTAACAGAATTTCTCTCTCTTGTCAATATTTTGGTGTCATTGAAATTCATAATATGTCCTGTAATATTAACATGTTCACTCAAAGCACATCTTTCAGGATGGCACCTACAGTCACTCTTATGTGAGGTAATTCTATCCTTGAGGGCTCTTGACGTCTGACCTACATATAATCTATCACAATTGGAGCATGGGATGCTGTAAACTATATGAGATTGTGAAGTTAAGGGTGTTTTATCCTTTACTTTGGTGAAAATGGAACTTATTGTTAAGACTGTTTTATTGGCAATTTTAATGTGACAAAGAGACCTGAAAATTCGTGACAACCTTTGGGAAACATCAGTGATATAAGGAAGTGAGGATGTTTCCCAAAGGTTGTCACGAATTTTCAGGTCTCTTTGTCACATTAAAATTGCCAATAAAACAGTCTTAACAATAAGTTCCATTTTCACCAAAGTAAAGGATAAAACACCCTTAACTTCACAATCTCATATAGTTTACAGCATCCCATGCTCCAATTGTGATAGATTATATGTAGGTCAGACGTCAAGAGCCCTCAAGGATAGAATTACCTCACATAAGAGTGACATATTTATGTCAGATGGAGATGGCTTACATTTCACAATCAGAAAATTGCTTAAATAAAAAAACTGATTTAAATCATCTTAGTGAAATTTATTCCTTTTTGTTAGAGTTAGATAAAAACATCCATTTAAGAAATGTCGAGTGAGAGAAAGGTTGCCTTTCTTTCTCTGAGTCTTTTATACTTCTGGCTATTTTATTTGTTAGCAGTGACCAATCTGTGGTCCTAAATTATCATATTTTCACATTGGAGTTTTTTGTTTTGATGTCTATGTCTACTTTCTTGATCAAGATGGCTGGTCGCGTCTCTTTTTCAGTCAATATGAAATGACGAAGTAGATAATTATATTTATTTTAGTCTTTTATACTTAACTTAAACTCAATAATGTATAATTTCCTCAAAATTAACTATGTTTTCATTTTAATTTATTATGACCATTTTAACCTTTTAACTTGTAATGTCAGTTTGATGAATCATTCACGCCTGTGTTCTCGATCAATAATGTTTTTGTGGAAATCAATAATGCTGTATCTCGATCTTTACACCTTTTTGCAATCATTCTCAAAGACACAGTTGAGTATTTTTGCTTGTTGGCCGTTATGGAGCGATTTATTGATTTTCTTTTGTGCTTATTTTGTAGCTTCCCTGGAAGATGACAATAATCATTGTCGAAATATCGGAAATATAGTGTTATAAGAGTACACGTTTTGCTTGCTGCTATACCCAAATATTATTATCCTGTATTATATATATATATATATATATATATATATATATATATATATATATATATATATATACATATATATATATATTCATTTATATATATTTATATTTATATATATATATATATATATATATATAGAAGAATATGTGTAAATAAACAGAAAAATTAAATACTAGGAAATGTATTTGAAAAGTTGAAATTAATTAAACAATTTCCCTAGTGAAAAAAATTTTTCTAGCTACTGAAATAAACAATTATTAATATTCAAGACCGCAAGAAATAGCCAGCAAATAAACTATCAATAACTGGATGATAATATATATTCAAAAGTGACCTCCTCTTTAACCTCCTTTCGTTTGTATGTACGCTTTTGAGACCCAGTGTATTAATATAAATATATATATAGATATATATATATATAAATATATATATATATATATATATATATATATATATATATATATATATATATATATATATATATATATATATATATATATTTATATATATATATATATATATATATATATATATATAAATAAATATATATATATATATAAATATATATATATAAAATATATATATATAAATATATATATATATATATATATATATAGATATATATATATATATATATATATACTGTTTTATATTTTCCTTTGAATTCACTTACAGATTATCCAAAATAAATTAATTAATGAGATATGGTACTCAATTCAAATGATATTGTTTATCTATTCGATATTGCCAGGATA
The DNA here is from genome assembly GCA_030704885.1 of Cynegetis impunctata. Lineage (NCBI taxonomy): Eukaryota > Metazoa > Arthropoda > Insecta > Coleoptera > Coccinellidae > Cynegetis > Cynegetis impunctata. The sequence continues at coordinate 869,525 of JARQZK010001465.1, read as the reverse complement.
TTTAATCAGTAATATAATTTTTTCATTAGAATTAGATGCAACTACCCAAGCACATATTAGGTTTTTTTTATCCTCACTTTGCTTTCGACAAAAATTATTCAAATATTCCTAATGAAGTTGAAAAGCCTTTCAGGTTTTAATTATTTCCACTATATTCACTAACCTATTCCAAATCAATTGTACACAAACACAACTATCTTTAGTGTTTAACAATTCAGACTCGAATCAAATTTCCTTGCAACGTAATCCTTGCCTGAAACACTATCGAACTATCGTGTGAATGATTTTGATGCTAACTCGGAATCGATTACCTGTAGGTGCTTCATCTCGGTAGTAGCTCTTCACACCTCATTCCACTAAATAATCCTTCAGGCATAATCAATAATTCGACAGAAAAGGCAACGGAATTATCTCATCTCAATTACAACAAAACGTTGATGAAATTTTAATTAATAAAAACTGAAGCATATATATTCTGAATACTGCATGAAGCCATATAGTTGGCAAAAAATGTCAATACAGTAGAGTATAATATTGACTTCCGTTGACGAAAAGGTAGATCAAAGCACATTTGGATCAAATTTCACTACATATTATATTAATATCTCTATACGCCATATGATGTCAGATTTTTTCAAGAGTATAAAATTACTGAATTGAAATTAGTTGGGTTTAGCTTAAATCTTAAGGCGTTCAATACAGGGATTAACTCTTAGTTGTTCATGATAAATAGACGATATGTTTCTGTGAGATTAAGTTATGTTCACAATCTTTGAAATGTCCATTCTTTTCCTACGTTACCAGGATCTAAAACCTCAGTTTTTGCTCAAACTAGATATTATCTAATTAATTAACGACAATAATATGCTCTTCTATCATTAGTCGTATTTTACCCGAAAATAATAAGTTACTGGAGTGAAACTAATGTCAAGGGAGTTATTTTTAAATTCGTTTTAGACCTTACGGACTACAATGTTCGAGATTTTTTAAATTTTTAATATATTATATATACATATATATATATATATATATATATATATATATATATATATATATATGAAAACCTTGGTTCTCGGAATGAACCGCGTAAAAGATTTGAAAAATCAACCTGCCTACTCTTCAGAGTCAACAGTTGACTCTGAAGAGTAGGCAGGTTGAGACCACGCATTGTTTCCGATTCCTCCTAATTTGATTCGTGGAGTAGGCAGATTGAGGCCACGTATCTGAATTATTCCTTCTAATTCTCCTGAAGATGGCTTCGCAAAAGGAGCCGAAACGTCGAGATTTTTCAAATCTTTTACGCGGTTCATTCCGAGAGCCAAGTTTTTCAAATACTTCCAACCGCGGAAATCTTTCTGAACATATATATATATATATATATATATATATATATATATATATATATATATATATATATATATATATATATATATATATATATACATATATATATATATATATATATATATATATATATATATATATATATATATACATCATCAAACTTTGGGCAAGAGAGTTGCAGGAATGTGTATAATCAATATCGCAAATAATCAAAGAATGAAGGTTTCGATTATTCTCATTCAATGAGATATATGTGATCGAAAAAACTCCTACCCAAACGAAAACAAGGAGAGTTGTACTCCCAATTTTTTTAGTTCAAACTGGTCTACATATTCAAGAATAATACATGCTCATAAGTAATCTAACATTGGAAAAACTTCAAAAGATAATTCATTTTTCATTTATGAACAAAAATCAAATTCTGACCGACCTGCTGGTAACGAAGAAATCCTGAAGATAATGATAATTATGACACCTTACAGAAACAGTTAGTCCGTTTGAGCGGATGTATCTACTTCTATTCACCATCTGCATCGAATGTCATTCGATGATTATATTCGGATATATTCCAATTGATAAAAAATGAATTGCGACATTTATCAAAAAAATGGGAATTAATCTAACGAATCCATAGCTAGGTGTATGTAGGTAGCTGCTAGTGAAACTAGGCAAATGAGTCTCGATGCCAAAAATGTTCCCATTCATTCTTAAGGTGTGAATGTTAGAAACATCAAAAGGATCACCCCAATAATCTCATACCGGACGTTTCCATCTAACTTTGTTGGTTTGAGCCTGATGTGTTATGGCAAATGACTAACATGATCAGCATTATAACCATTCGGTAAATCGAAAATCATAAGGAGGACCCGATCACTCCAAATCAGCTGTCTATTGCTCCTATTTTGTGATGACCATCTTGATATTTCTAATATTTATCGCTTAAGAAAGAATGGGAATGTATTTGGCATCGAAACTCATGTAGCATACATTACTTTCTATTTTTCGAATGAAAGTCCTTGTGTTCTGATGCCACGAATATTGTACATACAATACAATTACTTCCATTTCATTTCTTGAGTACTTTCCAAAATATGGTGAGAATCTGAAATATATTCAGAGATATTAATATGCAAGTGAAACTAAAATGAATTATGTGCTCATTATGATTGTCAAAAAATGATTCGCACGTATTAAGCGACATTTTTTATTAAATATATATATATATATATATATATATATATATATATATATATATATATATAATATATATATATATATATATATATATGTATTCATTTATTTTTTTTATATATTTCATTTACATATTGGCAGCTCCCATCAAACTAAATTAACTGAAATTTGATTTATGGGATTGTTTTCAAGGTCGCCCTTTTTACGTAGATATTTATTTGTGTTTTCGTGGTTTTTGAAAATTTTCCCATCTCCACAGCTTCTGTAGATTGAGTTAGAGGGTTGTAGTTTGGTACGTGCATTGAGTTCATCTTGAAATACTATATTTTGTGGGTTTCAACTCTTTTCAACAACCGCGCTGCATTTCGCGGAAACTATTCCGTTCGAATCGCATCTCGGCGCGATGCACTTCGCTCGAAAAATAAGATCTAATTGGCGGATCTCTGCTGCTCACGCGGTTTGCAATTATAAACTAATCTCCCCTATCCCTTTTAAATTAATACTAACTGAACCGCTTCTTTTCATAAAATGCATTCCTATAAGTCAGATATAAAATTGAGACAACAGATTTCAAACATGTTAACTACCAGATAAAAATTGGGCATAACTATTCAAAAGTTTAACTGCAGAATTGTTTCAGAGAACGATGCTTAACCGGATAGTAACCGTATTTTATTCCCTTTTCACTAAGCAAATAACGGGAAAACTTTTTAGGAGTTTATAAAGCAATTCCCCGAAATCTGCTTATTAATACTGAACCTCACTGTTTAGCTTCCGAACAAAAAGAAAACTTATTCTTCCTCTTCAGAATTTTTGTGAGGAGGCATTGTTTCGATGAAAGAATGGAAGTTCAGCTCAGTTTCAGTAGAGAAATATGCAAAAGATATTTTAATTTCTATATCTGTTTTACTTTCGGCGGTTCGAAAGTAATTTGTTATCATTGCTGTATACTCAACTTCATTGCTTTTTTTGAAGAGGGTTTAATCTTCAATTTTATTTGTGGAATTATAATTTGAATGAAATAATTTTTAAATTCACAGACTCTATCTGAACTGATATAGTGAAAATCTATACAATAAATTCAAAAAGTAGTTTTCTATTTGGTAGAATTAATATTATTAATGAAATTAACTTATTTTATCTAATTCGAATGATTCAAATATAAAATATACCAATTTTAGAACATATTGATAACACACACCTTCAAATTTCTGAAGACAATCTCAAAGTTCAAACACGTATGGTAAAGGTACAAAAATCAGTTCGTTTGAATATATTATACAGTTTTTTTTTCTTGAAGCCCTGATATAAACAAAATTAATATTTTATTCGATATAATAATTATAACTGCAGTAGCAGCTCATCTGTCGCAACCTGAACCAACTGAATTGCTACAAGTCGACGGGTCCTCATGAGATTATCGCTTCTATTTTATAATATTGCACGCTCGAGCTTGCATCAACGATCTTTCAGCTATTCCAGCTATCGTACGACCAGAGGATATTTCCACCTATATTGAAGAACGCATGAGTTCAGCTAATAGAAAACAAATAGAAAAAAACTCTATTGCAGCGAGCTGCATTAGAAAAGCTGGGTTTCAAAACGTATCCAGTTTGAAAAATCTATTAATTCAATTATGATTGTTCCAAATCCACACAAAAAAATGGCGCCCTCTATCGTGTAAACAATATTTATTTCTCCCTCCGGGGGGGTCAACCAATTTATATCGAAATAAATACCATCTAAGATATCATACGAAAATACCTACATACAAACTTTCAACCCTATTGCTTCAAAATTGCGTCCTTTAACGTGTAAACAACGCTAAAATGCATAAGCTTATACATACATACATACATATGAACATATATAGAGATATATGAAATTGAGTTTTTGGTGCCAAGAATCTTGAAAAGGCATGAAACGAAAAACTATCTTGGTCCTAGGTCCAACTTTGCTAATCGCACCCATTTTAATAAGCAGGTTTTCAAAGAGAAAACCTGCTAAAAGTTCTAGTCCGAAAATAACCATCTAATTGGTGTGATGTTCTTGTTATCTAAAGTAATGGATTCTGCCAAATATTCACAAGCTGTGAGATATCTCTAAAAAGAACTCTCTCTTCAGTGGCAATCAATATGGCGTTCAACGGGTGACCCACCTATGTCACACATCCTTGGACAACGTGCATACATAACTCTGAGGTCTCGACCGTATTTGATATAAGGCACTGTTATTGAGGCTCGACAGCTCGAGTCTCTCGGTCGAAAAACTGAGAGGATTGATTAAAATTAGTCTCCATGAAAGGAATATAGGTATTGCGGCGGTTGATGCAAGCTCGAACCCGCATACTGTTGAAGTCGGTGTACCTCGAGGCTTAATCTTGTCACCGAAGCTTTATCTTGATCTTCTAGGAACTGAATTATGAGGTTCGCTGACGATAGTCCTCGAATAACATCCATCACCATTAAGGGACCAGTCAATGCATATACATCTGGCCATCAAAGTGTTGCAGAAGCTGTGATCTTGAAGAGTTACCTTAAGACACAAGCAAGCAGGTTTTCAAGAGACTATTGTTACATTAAGCACAAATTTTGTTGTTATTCGAGTGACCTGTTGGATATCTTTAGTTATTCATATATGTAAGGTATTTCAACATATGAAGAGAATCCATGTTATCAAATTATTGGGTTATTTTACTCATTGTCCACCTAAACTTGGAGTATATATTCTTAATAATAATAATAATAATGAACTTTGTTAGTACGTTAGGCTATACAGCGTGTACACGTCAATTGTAATAATATTTAACACTTCAATACAAACAATTCATACGTGTATACACATACACATATATAAGTAAATATAATAATCAAAGAGTCATACGCGCATATACACGTATGATAAACATTCATAAGTCTGAGTAAATAGTCTAAAGACAAAACGAGAAAATTAAAATAAATAACAAAAAAAGGTATAAATACAACAACAAAATTTAAAGTCACACTGGCATTTTCCTGATAAATTGAGGTAGAATACTATTCTGACAACTCCCTCAGTTCCTCCAGACTATATAGCGCTTTTTTGAGAAGCAGGTGTTTTAGAGTACTATGAAACTTTTTATTTGTTCTGATATTCCTAATGTATTTTGGGAGTTTATTAAATACAGTCACAGCCATATACGATGGAGACTTCTCAAACATTGAAGTTGTATGTTTCGGCACTGAGAATAGGCTAGCATGACGAGTTCCGTAGTTATGTTCATCACTCAGCCTTTGAAGTTGTACACAATTAACTTTTGCTTGGAGAGCAGATTTCAGGACAAATACTGAGGGCAATGTGAGCAACCTACATCGGATGAAATGTTCTCTACATATGTTCTCGTGGATGCGGTTTATTTTATTATTTTTATTATCTAGCAAATAATTGGAATAATTAGAATCTATCTTATTGTTTACGAAGCAGCGCTTATATTCTTCAATTCTTTTTCCGAAAAATTCTCTGTATTCTATCTATATGAATTTTGTTACAATCACCATGTTTATCCGTTTTCGATTTATTTGCTACCAATAATGCATAATCCAAAATTAATTGACAATATTCTGAATAAAAAGAATTTCAATTTAGCAATAAAACAAGTTTTTCCAATATGCAAAGATGTTTAAAATAAATTCAATATTTTAACTTATGTAGCTGACCCTAGTGAAAAACTAACATGAATTCTTCCACATTTTAATTTCAATATTGCTTACCGTACGAACAATTCTTCAGGCCAAAATAAACAACAGTTAAATATCAAACATGTGTTTTTATAACAATGAAGTTTGTTTCCCTAGAAGTTCAGTTGAGAAGGAATATAGTTATATTAACAGTCTGAATCTCTGTTCAAAGTCTGTTAGCTGATTTTTGAAACAGTTAATTGATGGTCACTCAGGTCACTCTGTTAGTCGGCCCTTAATTTATTGGTTTACAGTGGATGATATAACTTGTTATTTCACTGGTAGGTACTTTAGGCAACTCGACTGCTCCTTAACACCTAATCTTAACACCCAATCAACTATTTGGATATGAAAATAACGAAATTGTATTAGAAACATAGCTTTTCAATTTTTCACGAACCATCACACACTGATAACATCGTGCATAGTACTTGCCTTATATCCATTTTAACACAAAAAGGCAGCTTTTTATAGTGAGGTTCCCCGTTTTGTGAATATTCCGCTTCTAAACATTGATTTTAGTATCGAAAAAATAAAATTAAATAAATTGCCCTAAATAAAAATTATAACCGCAAAATAATAGGCGGTATGACAGATAAAGAGAATTTCAAAAATGCGATTAGCTAGGTATATTAACAGAGATAATAGTAAATAAAACATAATAACTTACTTCTGAAATTCATGTAAAAAACTCTAATCAATCTTATCTAAACACAATATCAACATTGTTTAACATACAGAAACTAACTTAGGAAATCATTGATTGTGACAAGGTTTGCATTGGTAAAACTTTCAAAAAAAAGTTTTATCGAAACGTGCTCTATGCGTGTAAAATGTTCTTATCAACCATTTTTTTAAAGTTATTGATTGAGAAAAAGGTTATGAATAAGTCACAGCATAAATATTTTCATGCAGGCCAAAGGTGACAAGGGTGACAAAGGTGATAAAGGCAATGACGGTGTTCCCGGACGGGATGGCAATCCCGGCCCACCAGGATCCTATGTAGGTGGCAATATCGACACACTTCGCTATATCCCTGGACCACCTGGACCACCTGGTCCACCAGGAACTTCAATCCAAGGCCCCAAAGGTGAACCAGGATTGCCGTACTATGGAGAGCCAACATACAACTTGAGGCCTGGTGAGTTCAAATTATATGGCATTATTTCACTAGGGTCATATTTATTTTTTTGGGCTACCCATAGTATCCATGTCTACTGTGTGTGTGTTTGAAACGTCCAGAGTAAAAAAACTGAAGCGACTAATTATCCTTCTTAATTCAAACCCATTCCTATGAGTCTGTTAATAACGATTTATTGTATTTCTCTCACAGCTACGGTTATAGCATATATATATACAGGGTGATTCATTAATATGTGTAAATATTTTAACGGAAGAATTTTGAGCTCAAAATATGAAGATCTAACCCAATGTGTTCATACAAAATATTTGTCCTTACTGATTTACAGGGTGTTTTATTTAGATTATTAAAAATGAAATTTGTTTATTACTTTAAAGCTACTTGATATTTGTTTATGATATTTGGCAGTAAGTTAAATTAGTTTGAGGCACATCAAATAATAGTAAAGAAGACTTTCTCGCTATCACCAGTGGCGTACGGCAGGGGCACGGGAAGTGTTTTCGTTTCCTAAATTCTACGTCACTGGCAGAATTGTCATTTTAGTAAAATTTTACATTCTCCAATATTTTCTCTGTAAATAAGGCATTCTTTTTTCGTAACGCTAGAGCCACTATTTTTCGAGATATTTAACGTTGAACATATGGCTGCACAATTATTTCGATTTTTATGTACGATTCATGTCGGTGTTTTTTGTCATACGATTGCATGTATTACGTGAAATAAACAATATTAGGTATTTTTTTTCAATTTATAATAATATTAACAAAAAATTTAAAACAGAATAACTACAAAAATATCCCAAACGATAAATACTCGCCAGGAACAATGGCAGCAAATTGTATATTCCGCTAATTTTATTGAGAATCAGCCAAACATATTTTTTAAAGATCGAAGATCGTTTAGCGAAAGAATGGATAAACTTATTAAGGTAAACGGAGATCACATTGAACATTTGTTGTAAATTGTTTTTGAGTTTTGTTCATAAATTTGATATTCTTCCAAAAATTGTAAAAATCTTAATAATTAAGTATTTATTTTGAACTTTTTCTATGTAGCGCTGGTTATTTTTGTAGAAAAAAATACCTAATAATGTTTATTTTACATAATACATGCAATCGTATGACAAAAATACCGACATGACTCGTACATAGAAATCGAAAGAATTGTGCAGCCATATGTTCAAGGTTGAATATCTCGAAAAATAGTGGCTCTAGCGTTACCAAAAAAGAATGCCTTATTTACAGAGAAATTATTGGAGAATCGAAAAATTATACTAAATTGACCATTCTGCCAGTGGCGTAGAATTTAGGAAAAGAGAATTCTTCCCGTGCCCCTGCCGTACGCCACTGTTGATAGCGAGAAAGTCTTCTTTACTATTGTTTGATGTGTTTCAAACTACTTCAACTTACTGCCAAATATCATAAAGAAATATCAAGCAGCATTAAAGTAATGAACAAAATTCATTCTAAATAATCTAAATAAAACACCCTGTAAATCAGTGAGGCGAAATATTTTGTATAAGCAATCTGGGTTGGATGTTCATATTTTGAGCTCAAAATTCTCCCGTTGAAATATTTACACATATTAATGAATCACCCTGTATATTTCATTGAATTATCTTCGTTCGGAATTGACTAATACTGTAAAACATCGCTGAAAATGAAACCAATACTTCCACATTACATAACTGGCTTTTAAAGTAATGATTCAATTTGCAGCGGTTCTTTTACCCCCACCACTATTTTGTTTTAAAATGTCATATCGATTGTAGAATCGGAATCTTTATACCAAAAATCCCTAAAACGACATATCCCTGGTTTTAACGAAAAATTACCATTTTTTTCATACCTTTTCCCTGAACCAAATTGACTCATAAACAAAAAGAACAGTTCTCTTATCGATACCTACCTGAGTACCAAATTAAGTTAATAGCTCAATTCTTCCAAAAGTTATCTAGGGAACTAACAGACCGACCTACCGGCAGCAATTGTTTTTTTGCTCCCATTAGTTTTTTTACACGTTTTGGAACATTTTAGGTGGATATAGCTAGAAAATAATCTATTTCCGCAAAAGTCAAAAAATGACGACTTTTTTAACCTCAGTTCTTAATGTTGAAGTTTGATTTCACAGACGTCCTTCTGTTTTTACTTTTTCGTAATCCCATACTGTTATTTTGATTTAACGGTATTCAGATGGCAATTGAAAAGTCAGTGTTAACGGCCGGCGGCCGTTAAGAAATCACTTGTTCAAATATTTATTTCAAAACATCATTCTGCTTATAATAACAACATTGAAATCTTGGTCCACATCGAGTTGGGAGAATAAACCTCTGATTTTCATTTCGCGTAGGCTAATAATACATCTTCATTAACCACATTTACATTCTTGCTTTTACGCCACATTTCAAAATTTTCATATTCTTTTTGATATCTCTCTTGAGTTATTTTCGGCAATTAATCAACACTCGCTGCACTGCACATGATTCTCCCAATATTTCTAAAGGAATTTGATTTTGTTCCTCAATTTCATCAATTTCATCCATGGTCGTCGTTGAAGCGAACTTGAGAACACAAAAAACTGACGTTGTTTATAAAACTGTCAAACTGTTCGATGACAACAGAGTGCACGACGTTGGGATTTTTCTTTAGAATTGCGAGGTACGGGTTTTTTTCTTTCTTCGGAATCAAAATATAATCTTTCAACAGGATTTCGAAAAATTTTTAACGACACACGGCCGATACGCAAATAACGGATTCGGTTATTTGCTTACATATCGGCCTTGTTACGTTAATAACTATTTTGTCCGGCCGTCAGCTTACAAAAAAGGACACTTTTTTGTACTCTCACGGCAATATCAAAAACGTCGGGCGGCGTACAGTTTGGTTCTGAATCCGACATAATGTAATCTGTAAGAAAAATTTCATATATTTTAATACAAGTCATTTCTTAATACTCGGGTACTTACCAAAAACGCACAGTCCTATAATGCGTAGATAAGTGACTTTGAATGTTTCTGACAATTATTTTGTTGAATTGTCAAATTTGTGTTGCCTTGACATCTACAAAACCAGTGAGCAAAGCAATCTAGCTTTACGTTTCTTCACATCTAATCCAGTTTAAATATATCATCTTAATTCTATCGTTTGAACACCGTTTGCGGAAGAAAATCGCTTGTTTTATTCGGAGAAGAGCAATTTTTTGTGGCTCGACTAAAATTGTCGGCCTCACTGTGTTCAGATGACAAACATTTAGTCTCGTCACAAAAAGTATCACGTTTACTCCTAATAAAACAATATACTATTCTGATATTGATTACTGATGATTGTACATAAGTTTTCGTAATCCCATACAGTTATTTTGATTTAACGTTATTCAGATGACAATTGAAAAGTCAGTGTTAACGGCCGCCGGCCGTTAAGAAATCACTTGTTCAAATATTCATTTCAAAACATCATTCTGCTTACAATAACAACATTGAAATCTTACCCACAGCGAGTTGGGAGAATAAACGTCTGATTTTCATTTCGCATAGGCTAATAATACATCTTCATTAACCACCTTTACATTCTTGCTTTTACGTCACATTTCAAAATTTTCATATTCTTTTTGATATCGCTCTTGAGTTATTTTCGGCAGTTAATCAACACTCGCTGCACTGCACATGATTCTCCCAATATTTCTGAAGGAATTTGGTTTTGTTCCTCAATTTCATCCATGGTCGTCGTTAAAGCGGACTTGAGAACACAAAAAACTGACGTTGTTTATAAAACTGTCAAACTGTTTCATGACAACAGAGTGCACGACGTTGGGATTTTTCTGTAGAATTGCGAGGTACGGGGTTTTTTCTTTCTTCGGAATCAAAATATAATCTTTCAACGGGATTACGAAAAATTTTTAACGACACACGGCCGATACGGAAATAACGGATTCGGTTAGTTATAATCCTCGGCTGCGCCTCGGATTACAATATCCAACCTCATCCGTTATTTGCTACATATCGGCCTTGTTACGTTAATAACTATAACAGCGTTGTATTTCTTATTATAATAGTTGATGTCTTAATATTCAAATCCAAAATCCAAGAGCTCAATGAAGAATGTGTGTTGAAATCGTAGGGTACCTTTATTTGAATCTTAACGAAGTAGGTTGATTGAATATACTCAACAAAAAAAAAAGCAGCTGGAGGACTTGGTAGCTCAGCGGTAAAGTCTATCGTTTGTATATCGAGTATCGTGGATTCGAGTACCATGTTGCTCTGGGATGTTGTATATATCGCTTGAAATATGACACAGTTAAAAATTATTTGTTTTTCGAAAATTGTACATTTAGAGAAATTACATGAGAGCTGTGTAATAAATAACATACCATAAATTTAATGTAAAAGTAAGAAATTTTCATCTCAACTAGTTGAATCAGGGTGATCTGAGTCGATATCCGTTCAATGTTTTCAGTCGATGAGATAATAAATTAAAAGATGTTACGAATCAAAGAATGATTTCGAAATTCATAACATATAATTGATTAGAACTTGTGTTGATTCATTTCGATTCAGCAAGATCATCCTTCTGACAAATTTTAATAAAACTAAATACTACAATTTTTTAAATTTCATTTTTCAATGTATTTGCTCTAGTTTTCCACAACTCCTTAAACAAATTTGAACAGAAGAATGCAGGTAGATAAGGTTAATCCCCTTTTAAAAATGTTTCATTAACTCTGTTAGTTAGAGATGCTACATTAGCATTAATATTCTGTTGTTTGATGAAGATGTTAGTTTCCTTCAAGAGAATAAATAATTCTCGAAAGCTTGACCTAATACAAAAGGAGTTTTTTCTTTTTTCCTTGGCATTCTCAAAATGACTGCAGCTTCACGAACAGATACCTTTTAGTTGGTTTTCGAAGTTCTTTCATCAACTGGTCAGTCACGTGCATTTCAACCATTATATATATATATATATATATATATATATATATATATATATATATATATATATTATATATATAATAAATATATATATATATATATATATATATATATAATATACAATATAAATATTATATATATATATATATATATATAATATACAATATAAATATTATATATATATATATATATATATATATATATATATATATATATATATATATAAATAAATATTACTTGACTATTTCAAGTGAAAAACCCTATATTTTCCTTAATTTTTGAAATCTATATCAAATTACCTTTTCAATTATGTATATCATTAGTCATATTTTTGTGTTTGTATTTATAATAGTTGGTTCGTTTTCTGTTTTCCAATTTTTTGCTTTATGCGAAATAATTCAATTTATAATAAAGGGGACACGATTGAGAATATTGAAAAGTTCCACAGAATACTCTAATGCTCTTTGAATTTCCATATTGTCACAATACTCAGAGCAATATGTAAGGGATTCTCATGAAATTCTCAATAGATCTAATTATACATCTTTGCAAAATAAATTTTATTTACTTGCATCAACAGTCATCAAACAATCTCAAATATCTAAAGCTGGTAAAAGAGGTAGCTGAGTCTCATCTTCTCGTCCGATTTCGTTTATTTGCGAATATGATGATTCTGAAATAGATTGGGGGATCGATGTAGCAATAAGTTATGAAATGTATGGAAGTGAAGGATTGGAATGACTGGAATTCCATGAATCCTCATTATGTTCTTTATTTGGATTCTCGAAATTGGAATTTTCTTTATCTTGGCATTCCTATTTAATTGAACTAGATATCTAGAAATTAAATTGAAAAGATACTCCCTTCTTACAATTTTGTAATAAAAATTTATTGGAAATATATTCCAGTTGGTAAACATGGTAAATAATTATATATATATATATATATATATATATATATATATATATATATATATATATATATATATATTAACCATAAGTGCAATGGTATCGAGTTTCTGAGATAGATATTATTTTTTGTACCAGAAATATAATCGAAGTTAATAAATTTCTCAAATATTATTAATTGTCTGACCAAAAGTTTATCGAGTCTTTATTATATCTGCTTCGCGATGGATGTTATTCAATCAGCTCCAGACAATCTATCAATATTTGCGGAGGTAAATAACCAAAAGCTTAGATTCAAAAAAATTCAAAATGGATTAATTTTAGTCTGATGAATTTGGTTATGAAAAGTGTAACTCGCATTTTCAACTGTCATTCAAATTTATATACAAAATTTTCGTTTCGATAAGATGCTTCAGTTTATGTGTGAATGATCAAATATGTTTAACTACTCCGGTAACGGCAATTAATTCACAATGAGTTTTCAAATAAATAATTTTGAAATAGAGAGTTTCTGTCACATTTTCTTTGTAGTTGCTAATTATCTGGAAATCCAATACGTGTTTGCTTCTATGATTCAATGCAATATTAATTTCATTTTCATACGTCAGATAATGGTCATTTTGCTGATTGTTTGGAGCAGGTATAAGTGTCACTTTTATGACTTTTAGCTCGAGCGGCGTATTATAAGTGTTATACTCCGGCGGGGTATAACACTTATACGCCGCTCAACTTTAATTTAACGTATTGGCTTATTTTCGAAATGCAACAATGCAAGTATCTTATATAATGTCACATATCTTTTTTATCGTTTTTTATTTTTTTTTTTAAGAGGAGGGACGTGTGCCCTCTCACACGCCCGTCCTCCGTACAATTTGGCTTCGTGAACACTGGACAAATACTAAATGAGAGGAACCACTAAAATCTCAGAACGCATACAAACACCCAAGAACTCGGTGGGAATCGAACCCACCAACTCCGTCAACGAAGACGGCATAGCGTTACCTATACCGCTCAGCCACGGAGCCTCCTTTTTATCATATTTATGTATCTAAAATAAAACATTAAGTTACCCATTTTTTACGAACATCACTTTATTTAAAGTTAAAATTTACTGTACAGTTATGTTAAATGGCACTACGTAAAACCTCACTTCTATCGGATTCTGAACTTGTATTGTTGTCTAGAAAACTGGTCCTTTGTTAAAACTGCCGACTTTTTTACATTGTAGTTCTCCCTCTGATACTTTTTCAAAAACGCCTAGAGGTCGAGGAATTTCTAAATATCAATCTTTTCCCTGATATGTAGCAAGGACCTGATCATTGAATAGTGGCCCCATAGTGAAGAACTCTTCATTTTATGAAGATCTTTCAATTCGATGAAATAACTCAATAAAGCATTTTCGGAATACTTCTTTATATTTTCTCGCTGGCAATAATTCAGAAATCTTTGATACGACGCTTCGTAAACGGCCGCGGATTTTGTTGGTAATAGCTGCTGCACTGATAATTTTGCTGCTGCGGCAACTCTTGGTGGCGTGAATCGTGTACTAGATTCATCAGTATCATGAATACTGCAGTATCTACAGCACAATTGAATACGGGTCTATATTTCTCGAGAAATGAAATTATCGGTGTCATTTAATTTAATTCACTGACATTATCTACAGTTGCCATGGATTCAAGCCAAATTATTTATCCATCGTTAATTTGTTATACAGGAGGTATAATTAGATTATAATATACACTATTAATATCCTCGAATTTTCCGATTTTCAAATGGAAATCGTTTGAAAATAAAACATTTTATTTTATTCGGAGTATAAGGTACATTATGTGACTCGCAGGGATTTAATAGTTTTTTTTTGTTTAAACATCCCTACTCAGTCACATAATGTATACCTTATACTCCTAAGAAAATGAATATATATTTTTTTTTTGATACGAATGAGGAGAAATATTTTTCTGTTGTAGTCAAATAAAACTAATGATTATTCAAACATTTATTCAAAAGATTGTTCAGTTAAATGTAGGCATAAAATCATCGCGGATATAATGCTCAGTTTCCGAAAACGAATATAACCTAGGCTAGGATATATAGTGGAAGTCCAAAAATTATTAGAATAAAAGACAATATTTCAACAATCAATTCACGCAAAATATGCTTGTTGACCTTCGTTCAATCTCATATTTCACATAAAGAGAAAATGGAAAATTATTCTTCAATATTTTAAAATTATCAAACAATCTTCCAAGAGTGCAATGCAATAGTGAATCATAGAAAATATTAAGTCATATCCAGATCTGCATACAGCTGTTTTGATTTTAATAGATATCTTCAGTGCAGCTTACATGACTTGTGGTGATCTTATCGTTCCCCAATACAAATCGCAGCTAAACTACTATATGGATAACAAACCCCAGCGCCCTCCACTAAAGATATTAGGAACCACAATTTACTGCTTATACCGAAAATGCAGCATCCCGTCGACAAACAAATACTTGCTGATATGAAGATGTTCAATGTAATTTCAACCATAAATAAGATAAAACAAAGATTATTTAAAATTATCAAATAATAAAGTGAGTTGGATATATGTATTCCGCGACGCAAAATATTCATTTGCAATGCAACAGTGAGTTATAGAAAATGTTAAGTCGCCCTAACTCAACCTTACTTGCATACAGCTATTTCGATATTATTAGATCTCTTCAGTACAGAAAACTCGACTTAGAGTGAATTTATATGTTTCTTATTGTAGGGGAGAGGGGGGCACCTTTGAACACTTTTGAACACAATTTCAATTTAAAAAAATCCTTATTTTGTTCAAATTGTGCCTCACCCGTGGGACACATTTGAAACCCTTAGGGGCAGTTTTGACAAACCAAGATAACATGAAAACCATATGATTTAGAATATAATCAACACTTCATTTGAGTTATTTGCATCTTATATTATCATTGTGCATTGCCATTTATTCATTAACTATTAATTAAATAAACTTCTAAAACTCTTAAACAGTCTGGGGCAGTCTTGAACAAGGGCAACAAACTTATTATTATAACTGATATCAAATTAAATATTGCTAAACAATATTGAAAAGTAATAATCCTGATTATGTCTCAAAAATATAAATCTTAGGAAGGCACTTTAAAGGTGTCAAACATTAAATAAACAATCCAAATAGCCTCAATGGCCAACATAAAATAAATATTAAAAAGAAACAACTTCAATATTATGGTAGTTAGTACTTAAACTAGGTTAAATTTACTAAAGTCAAATTTAATAAAGCAGCTGTACGTGACGTTCCTGCAATAGGACATGGCTTCGGAAGTTTTTTTACAATATCCGTGACAGATATGAAGGATTGATCTTCTTCGTCAGGGAACAACAATTTAAAACCGAACTTCTTTTTCATGAAAGAAACTAAAAATATATTTCCGTCTTTTCTTTTGATTATGACTGTAAAACCAATATAAAATGAAGTTATTTACTTATATTTACCTATAATTTTCAAAAAAATTATCAGAACATTTGTTTATGTAGCTGGGGGGCACTTTTGAACATTTTATTCAAAAGTGCCCCAGTAATTTTGTTCAAATCTGCCCCAATATCATCCTTCAGAAACAAACATTTCTAGACGAAAAACTAACTTGTGTTCAATGACCTTATATTGGTATACATTGGCTATAATATATGCAACACTATAAAATAATCACAACTCGAAAATAATAATTGTTTTGTCAGTAAATTGCTTACAATTTAAAAAAATATGTTTATTTTGGTGTACGTAAAGTAACCAGTGAACGTTTTTCTAAATGACACTGACATTGACGTTAGTCGGGAAGTGACAGATGTGTAGAGTAGTGTTACCAGTATTAAACAGGTTTTGGAGGTTAGAAAAGATAAATAATGCGTAAATCCAATAATTCAAAACTGCCTCTGTTCTGAACTGCCCCCCTCTCCCCTACCCCAATACAATTGCTATCGAACTACTAGATGGACTACAACCCATACAACCCACGCCATAGATATTGGGAACCAACAATTCACTGTTTACATCGAAAATGCAGAATTCCATCGAGATAACAAATACACTCTGACATGAAGATCTACTAATCTACGATAGTAGCGTATGGGATTCAAGGGCACACTAATTAAGTGATTATATCCAGAGAATTTAAGCACTTAATTAGTGCATTCTGGAATTTCATGTCAACAAGTATTTGATTAACTGAGATTGAATTCTCGCACATCACTTGGTGAAACATCATAAAGAATAAAGTATAAACTTTGAAATAAAACACACTTGGTTTATGTTTCATTATACAAAAATATTTAGATACTGTATTTAGCAGTAACGAAAGTCGACATGTTTCTGTCTTGTTATGAGTCTTGATAATGAGTTCATAACTCGAAACATGTCGACTTTCGTTACTGCTAAATACAGTATCTAAATATTTTTGTATAGTGAAACATAAGCCAATTGTGTTTTATTTTAAAGTTTATACTTTATTAAGTATTTGATTGTATTTTCGATATAAACAGTGAATTGTTGGTTCCTAATATCTTCGACTAGGGGATCTATGGGTTGTTATAGTAAGTAATTGCACAAGTGCATCAAAATGACCGATAATTTTGCATGACAGCGTGTTATCAAAGAACTGCATGAGTTCATTTTCATCTTTCAAAAATATGAAAACGACCGAATACAGTTCTTCAAAGACAGTACGCTGGAAGGTGAAATTATCCGGTTATTTTGATGCACGAGTATAATTTTGGGGATTATATAACTCATGTATGAATAAGCCAATAGGATCCGTGAATTTTTCATAACTACTGCGTATTGATAAGTGAATATACCCTTGACGACGTGATATAATCGTTTTGGTGTTTCGCCTCGTTGTCAAAAAAAATTAATATTTTTTATTCGTTATATAATCGTAACGAATACCACTCGAGCAATCGAAAATAATCGATTATACTGACCTCGTCACTCGACGTATTTTCTTAAAACACAAATGTTTGTTTCGCAAAATACGTCTCGTGGCTCGGAAGTATAATCGATTATTTTCGATGCTCTTGTGATATTACTACTGATTATAAACCTCATTTCTGAATAAGCCAATAAAATCCGTGAATTTTGTATAACTACTGCGTATTGATAAGTGAATACACCCTTGACGACGTGATATTTTCGTTTTGGTGTGTCGCTTCGTGTCAAAATGTGAATGTTTTCATACTGACGATGTTTTTTGTCGTTTGCCAAAACAAATTAATATTTTTTATTCGTTATATAATCGTACGAGTACCAACTCGAGCAATTGAAAATAATCGATTGTACTGACCTCGTCACTAGATGTATTTTCTTAAAACACCACTCGAGCTCGTGCATGTTTCGCAAAATACTCATAGCGATCATAGCGAGGAAATATGAATACTTTTCAATTTTCGAAAAAAAGAGTCATTTTAAGAAAAACTAGTAAACTTAACCATAGGGAATACTTGATGATATTTGTAGAGCCTTCGCTGGCGCTTCTTATGGATCGATAATATACGGGGTGCTCCATTTAAAATAAGGAAGATGCTGGAAAATTTTCATTTACAATATATGGCAAGCGGTTTTTCATACCCTGTATATCGCAGGTTGATTTCAGATATATCGTTTGGGAGAGTTACCAATATAGAATATTTGACGAAAAATTTATTTCAATTGGACATGGCACAACTTTATAATTTCAAATATTCTGAGTGACCAATATTGGAAAAAAACCAAAAATGCCGAAAAACTCGTAAACCATCAATATTTTCGAAATGAAGATCTTTATAAAGTATCTTTTATTTTCTATGTAGAAACCGAAAAAGCGATAAAAAATATAGGTTGCCATTTGAAAAAACATAGTTGGTATCCGCCTAGAAAAAATTGAACACCCTGTGTGATCGACGAAATTTTCATTTTGTCGAGCTCGAGCAGTAATATTATAGAAATATAGATGCCTATCTGTTTCCTGAATAGAAATTATGGAACACCGCGCCAGTGTCGCAGGACCCTGTATATATATATATATATATATATATATATATATATATATATATATATATATATATATATATATATATATATATATATATATATAATTATATATAAATTAATAGTTAGGGTAACTTCACATTTTTTTTATAATCCACTGTTGGAATGCAGATGTCGCGTTGCGTAATACATATAACCAGCTCCCATAGAAGATTATTTTGAATTATTGAAGAATTTTCCGTGTTCACTTTATGTCATATATGAAATGACTAAGGTTTATTTTACATGAATTGATTGTCGAAGTTTTCAGCAGAAAAATGAAGGAAAAAAAATTCGAATTTCCTGCAAAAATAGATTGTTCTCCTACACAAAAAAATGTTACAAGAATGTGAAAGCTAAATTAAAGAGTTATCATTTCAAAATCAAAATTAAAAAGAAGGATATTCTATCGTGTAACTGTAACTGTTTTTATATTTTATATTAGACTGAATATGCAGAGTTCCCTCGAGAGAACAATCTCTTCCTGACATGAAGATGTCTACTCTACAACAGTGGATCGGAAGATTGTTTGATAATTTTAAATTATTGTAGAATTTTCCTTTCCCACTTTATGTGATCATGAAATTTGTTTGTCTTTATATCAGACGTGACATTCTATTGATCACAAATGAGATGTTAGCGTATTTCGCAAATATTAAGAGCGTACTTGAAATAAATAACAGTTTCATCAATTCACGTTCCCTTGGACTTTTGATTTATAAAAAAATGGATAGATAAATATGACTTTGCGAATTATCTGTTTGATATCATTTATATAAGCGTTCAAGTTTTAATATATTTCCTTGATGAACATGCTTTTCCAAGGATCAAGAACGAGTCTGGACGAGCTCAAAGCTCTGAGGGAACTTAAAGAACTGAAGGAATTCAAATCAGGTAATATAGTAGGAACCTTTTTTAATTTCTGTCTAGGATGATTAATGTTGTCTGACATATATTAAAACGTCCATGGTAAATTGAAAAAAATTAATTACTGTGTGTCGTGATATGAAAAGGACTCTCGAAAATGGGCGACTCATTATTGAATAATTCATGGACGTTTTAGTCTATTCATCAAAATATCTACGAATATGTCAATTCATTATACCTTACTACCATGCTACTTTAAGAATAATTACTTTCAATATAAGTTGATGGAAATATGTAAAAATTTGCAAAATAAACACAGCTTCCAGATATATATATATTTATATATATATATATATATATATATATATATATATATATATATATATATATATATATATATATATATATATATATATATATAAATATATAATGTTCAGAAAGATTTCCGCGGTCGAAAGTATTTGAAAAACTTGGTTCTCGGGATGAACCGCGTGAAAGCCGAAACGTCGAGATTTTTCAAATCTTTCACGCGGTTCATCCCGAGAACCAAGTTTTTCATATAAATATATATATATATATATATATATATATATATATTTATCTACATATATATATATATATGGATATATTTGTTTATTTATCTTCAAGAAAATGAACGTTTTACAAAAAAAACAAGAAAAATCCATTTTTGTATGGTTCTAGCCTCATAAAGAGTACTAGGATTTCATATATATCTTAGGCATCTCTCTCGTATGACAATAATCAATTTAATCAATTATTTCTTGTCATTAAATCATACTGATAGTTACTATGGACATACATACAGAGTAAAATATCAGATTTTCAGCAGAAAACTAGTCAAAATTTAGACCATTTTAAAAAAACATCGATATACGAGCTCGAATAATAAATTGGAACAAATTCCACATTGAAATAGTATATGACAGAGGCGAGTAAGGTGTGTATGGGATACTCGTATTCTTTATGAGGCTTAAAAAATAAAAAAATGGATTGTTTTTGTTTTGTTACTTAGATGGCTGTGATATCGAATTTGAATATTATTTTCAAATCTTAAAAACTTTTCTAAATAAACTTTTTTTGATAAAGTCGAGAATAAATTCTTATACCTTTTATAGTGTGTATTGAAACAATCAGAAATTTTATTCGACCAGGAACATTAGCAGTTCGATTAACTGCAAATATAATTGCAGGACATTTGTTTACTCTCGATCCCAATTTCTATTTTGTTTTCTCCCCTGTACACCATTCGGAATTTTGATATCTCAGATGGGAGTTTTTTGCAATGCAGCAATTATTCGTGTTAAACGAAAAACACGCCCGTGGTTATAAAATTAAGAGAACTAGGAAATTTATTTGAAACTAATCAAACAAACTTCCTAGCGGAGCTGGTTATAAGAGTTCACGAAGCATCGAAATATCCACATTTACCTTAGACGGTAATTGTTAGAAATGTTAATTTGTTTATCACAATCGATGGAAATTGATAGACAGACTGTTTCGATCTTATTCGGGCTCATCAGTATCATCCATCCATCGAAAGTGATAACCAAACCAATCAATGAATCAATCAAAATACGTTTATTCAAGATTTCTGGGGGGATGGGGTACATTTTTGTTATCTAGCTAAATAATTTATTTTGGGAAGTTATAAGGTTTTTCAACCTTCTTCAACCCTGGCATTACTTAATTAATTCTCTAACATTTGCAATATTAATAAAAAACCTAATTTTCCTATCTTTTGCTAATTACGTGCCATTCGGTCCAAGGTCAATATATTTCAACTGACATTAGATGGTAAGGGAAACCACAGAAAACCTTTACCCACGCAATGTACTGATATTCTTAACTTTATAATATATAAATTTATAAAAATGGTTGACAATAGATACATTTGCTGACGTTTCGCGCACTAACCGAATCGCACTCGGTTTTTCGGAGATTGATTTTTCGCGCACTGTCGACACTACTCGCACTTTCGGCACTACTCGCACTATCGACGTTTCACGCACTTTCGGCACTACGCGCACTTTTTCGGGTCAGCGGATTAGGAGTGGTATGTCCTCTAGGTGGTCGAGGACTTCATCAGGAGGGTCCTGAAGCACTTGGAGGATTCTGGAAGGAGGGAAAGGAAACCTTTTCTTCGGCCTTCTGCAGAGGACTCTTCGTCGACGGTGCCACGGCGTCATGGGCGTCGATCAAGCTTCGATGTTGGGACCGTGCAATGTATGATGGGCGTATCGAGCTTGGAGATTTTGGAGGTGTTCGAAAATGGGGGGAATGTTTACGTGTTCGTGTACTAAGTTTGACGGATAACGTCTGTCTAGACGGAAAATACTACGGCAGATTGCTCTTTCGCAGCTCTCCAACTGTCGGACGTATCTGTGAGGTAAAGTCGAATAGAGTTACGATCTATATGCTACTACTGGTCTTATGAACGTTTTGTACGTGTTTAACAGAGTTTGAGGATTACATCCTCGAATTCTGCCTCTTAGAGCATATATAATGTTAGATCTGTTTCGGACTTTTTTGAGTGTGTGTTGAAGATCGGATTTCCAATTGTTGTGTTGATTGAATGTGACTCCCAAGTAAATAATGTCCTCCTGCAGTACGAGGTTTTCACCCCATAACCTTAGTCGGACGTCGTTTTTGTTGAATTTACGTGTTTGAGTGTAATTTGGGCGATGAAAAAGTATTGTTTGTGTTTTACTTGGGTTAGGTGTTATTCTCCATTTGCACGCCCACGTACTGATCCGGTCTAGGTGGCCCTGCGCTATGCGGTTGCATAGTGTCGACGTCCTCGTCGTGGTCCATATCGCCGTGTCATCTGCAAAAAGCGAAATCTGTGTATCTATATTTAAAGGATGAGGGATATCGTATGTAAAAATAAGGTATAGGAGGGGAGCGAGAATCGATCCTTGCGGAATTCCGAATCAGACCGGCATGCCAGACCTGATCGAACGCTCTCTTGATATCGAGAAAAGTAGCGAAAACGCAGTCACCAGTATTCAAAGCTTTAGTTACATCGGTATGTAATTTCAAAAGGGGATCGGAAGTGCTACGGAAGGGCATGAAACCATGTTGAGTGTTTGGGATGATATTACGTGCATCGACAAAACTTCAGAGTCGCTGGCAGACAATTCTTTCGAACACCTTACCAACGACATTCAGAAGAGATATCGGCCTGTAATTGTCTGGGGATGTAAGATCTTTGAAAGGTTTTGGAATAAGAACTGTCGTGGCCTCTTTCCACGCATGCGGGAAATAACACTGTTCGAGGCATCGGTTGAAGATTTTGGACATATAGAACCAAACCAACATTTCAAACAGTCTTATATTTTCCTTCTAGCAACTCAATGGCATATAAATATGACACAGCGCCACCAGTCGGAAACAATTGAACCACATCTTTCAGACAGACGAAAACATTTCGGCAACAAGAACTCGTACGCCCGGAACACCCGAAGATAGAATTAACATTTCTAACAATTACCGTCTAAGGTAGATGTGGATATTTCGATGCTTCGTGAACTTTTATAACCAGCTCCGCTAGGAGGTTTGTTCGATTAGTTTCAAATAAATTTCCTAGTTCACTTAATTTTATAACCACGGGCGTATTTTCCGTTTAACACGAATAATTCTTACACATATATATATATATATAATTATATTTTTCAACACGAAGAAACTATTTTTAAAAATAACGATTTTATTCAGAACGATGTTTACAGGTTGAGAGTTCAAATCAAACTTACATTTTTATTATTCTAATTGTGCTCTCTAGCTAAAAAGGATGAATAAGCATTTCATATATATTATGCGCAGCGTCTACAACTACAATTCAGCATTTTAAAAGGGAGATACAGGCTGTCTCTCATATAACTCTTCCCCTCTTTGGGAAAGTTCGTTATTCCTCTTAATGAGGTGACGAATCTTAGTATAAAGTTTATATAAAAAGAAAAATACAATTACAATGACAATAAACAAAACAAAAAATGGTAACTATGCTAAGAGTTGTGGGATGTGGAGCCCACTGGTAAATGTCCTCTAATTTTGGTACTTCTTCTTCTTTAATCATTGATATGTCGGTAGTATAAGTCCAATTCGTTTCCAACGGGATGAGGTCGACTTGGGCGTATTTATGAAGAACCTCTAATGGGTATATCTTCTTGAAACCATTAGATACTTCCATCTTCGATTTGAAATAGGTCCTTTTGAGGGTAGATTGGTATACGGCTACATTGATCCTTAAGTGTAGCTAGTACATGTGTAAGGCATTCTGGTGGTTTGGTCATGTAATCTTGTTTTCCAATGTAGAAGTTTTCTACTTGTTGGACTACCTCGGTACTCCATATAATTTTCTTGTTGAGTGTTAATCCATAGGATTGAAGGTGGGGTACACTGGTATTTTGGAAAGGTAAGTTGTATACTTTGTACAGGTCATATTCAATTTTTGAAAAATAGGAATAGTGATACTGAAAAGAATGTTAAAATCTTTGATAAATACTCTAACGGTGCATGCTGCATAATAATCGCTGAAATGCGTAACAGGCAGCAGTTTTATTTTCAGAACTTCGTTAAACGTTGATAGCGGCAGAATATTCTCGTGTAATAAATGAATAGCACTTCCTATTTAATTTACCTAATAGAATAGATATCTCGTGTGAATAGAGAGTTATTGAATTCATTCTCAAAGCCACATTTTGGGAGTCTCTTAATTGATTAGTTTTCTTTATTAAGAAATTGATAGTGTCGACATATTTTGACTGTGTATCTGAAATTATTTCGGCGAGCGTTATTAGAAAGAGAATACGTACAGTGGTCATCTGAAAATACGAAAACCAATTAGTGTTTTCTTTGTTTAATTTTATTTTTATGATAAATGTGTTGATTCCGAGGATTCTTTTTATATTTAATTTCATAATTGAACTCTTCTGGTTTAAATTTCCATCGCATCAGACGCGAGTTTGGCTCTTTTAACGAATTTAGCCAAATTAATGGTTTATGGTCTGTATACATAATAAATTTCGTTCCGTACAAATACGGTCGAAAATGCTTAGTAGCCCAAACAATCGATAATAATTCTTTCTCGATCGTCGAGTATTTAATTTCTTGATCAGTTAACGTTCTACTGGCGTATGCTATCGGTAAATCATTAGGAACATTGCCTTGCGATAAAATCGCTCCTAAAGCATAATTTGAGGCGTCAGTCGTTAAATTGAATGTTTTTGAAAAGTCAGGATAGTTTAGAATTGGATGATTAATTAGTAGGTTTTTTGAGGTCAGGAATGCTTCTTTGTCTGTCAGGTCGATTTTCGAGTCTTTCTTCAAGTACTTAGTCATTGGTTTAGTGACTTTAGCAAATTTCGGGATAAATTTACGATAGTAGCTTAGCATACCTAAATAAGATTTAATTTCTTTAAATGATCTAGGTAAGGGAAATCTTTCAATGGCTTCTATTTTCTTGGGATTGGGTCTGATACCTTTATCTGAGATAATGTGACCTAAAAATTCAATTTCGGTTTTAAAAAATTGCGATTTGTCTAATTGAATTTTGAGATTTTCGTTCTGCAAGCTTTCTAAAATATTATGAATGTCGGCCAGATGTGATTCTATGGACTTTGAAAAAATAATGATATCGTCCATGTAAACATAACAATTTTTTCCGATAAAATTTTGTAAAATATTATTCATTAGACGTTGAAAAGTACTCGGGGCGTTCTTTAGACCGAATGGCATCCTGAGGAACTCATAATGCCCATTATCTACAGTGAAAGCTGTCTTCTCTATACTCTGCTCATCTAATTGTATCTGGTGAAAACCTGAGGCTAAGTCCAGAGTTGTAAAGTATTGTGCATCTTTCAGTTTATCTAGTATAGAGTCTATTTGAGGTAAAGGATATTTGTCGTCGTCTATTGTTTTTTCATTCAATTGTCGATAATCAATTGCCATGCGCCATTTTTCTATATTAGACTGGTCTAATTTTTTCTTCACCATAACTACAGCACAGGACCAGGGAGATATGCTGGGTCTAATAATGCCTTTTTCTAATAATTCCGCAATTTGTTTCTGAATTTCCGCACGGTGTTTTTCGGGGTATCTATATATTTTTGCATGAACAGGAATTTCATCTTTAGTTCTGATATGATGCTTGATTTTTGAAGTGAAATTTAAGGATTGTCCCGGTAATTGCAGGGCGTTTTCAGTATTATTGAAAATTTTAATTAATTGATTCTGAATTTTCATAGGTAAATGTGATAAATCTATCGGGTAAGATAATTTTCTAGGAATCACTTTTTGAAAATATATGGGTATTCTACAATTTTCACCTATTAATAAATTATTCTGTAAGTCAATAGTAAAATTATTTTTTCTTAAAAATTCAAAGCCTACAATACCATCATACTGAGTATGGAATTTGTAAATTACGAAAGGAAATTCTTTTTTCAAACCAAAGGAATCCAAGGGGAATAAAACTTTTTCATGACTCTTATCGTGTCCATGAGGGGTTATTAAATATGTGTCTTCTGGATAAATTAGATGCGGTATGCTGTTATATGCAACCTTAGGATCTATCAAGCAGACAGTGCATCCGCTATCTAAGAGTAATTTACATTGTGGATATTTAATTTCGATGTAAGGCAAGCAATTCTTTTTGATTTTGTCATTTATCGAATTTATGTCAATTGAGTATCCGAGGCCGTTATCTGAAAATTTTCACAATCTTCTTCATAGGCTTCAGAATTTTCGTCCAAAGGATGGTTGTCAAGTTCGTAATTTTCATCTACATTTTCTTCGCTATTTTCCGCGTCGAGATTTGTAAGTTCTTCGGATATAAAATTATTCGGTGTTTGTCTGATATTTTGGAAATTATTATAGCGTTGATTTTGATATTGATTACGCGGTATTTGCGAACTAACTGTCATTTGACGTTTTTGCGCTGTTGGGTTTACAGAAACAGTCGACATAGGAGTCGGTCTATTATACGCCACATAATTATTATTTGGTCGAAACACGTTTGTTTTAGGTATTTCCTTGTTATTTCTTCCGAAAACCTGACTATTCGTCGGATATTGTCTTTGCGGTAGTACTGTTCTTTGTTGTAAATGAATAGGTTGAGAAGGAAACGTTTTCGTAGGTGCAATCACTGGTTGTTTCCATGTTCTCATCAAATCTAGTTGTGATTTTTGAGACATATAATTCTCTATAGTCTGTACTGTTAAGTCAAATGTAATATGCGGTGTAGTCAATAGAGCAGTTTGTAGATCTATTGAGACATTACTTATAAGAAATTTTTTTGCTAAGTCTGAAACTAGTTGTTTATGTAATAATTTCAGAGCTTGGTCTAAAGTAGGTTCTGCGTCAATTCGATAATTAATTCGGATTTTATAATTTTTAACTAACTCAATGAAATCTAGAACGTCTTCATTGGGTTTCTTGCGCAGAAATTGAAGCTGATTTTTAAGTACATCGAGATTGACATGATCACCAAATTTATTCAATAAAAATGTTTTTATACCGATCCAAGTATTTGGTACATTAGATGATCGAAATTCGGCATTTGCTTTTTCAATTAATTTGCTTTTAATGACAGCCAAACAATATGTTTTCACTATCTGGTCTTCGTTAGAAAATTGCGTAAGATATTCTTCGCACGAATTCAAGAATGAATTCAACTCGGCTTGTGTTCCTGAGAATTTTGGCAATAGAGATCCAAACTCACGAGCTATCATTAAGCCGTTACCTTCAGCCATTTTAACTTTGGACAATTTAGTTTTCTTCTTTCTTGAATCTAAATTCAATCTATTCAACGAGTCTGCCAAAGAATCAATGATGAAAGTCAATTTAAAATAATTAAAATTTAAAACAAATTCTTAATTTACTAATGACCTGCTACAACTATGTGTTATAGGGAGTCTGTAGGTTTTGGGCTGAAAACCATGGGAAAAACAGGAAGTTGATTAACTACTGCAACTTACGTTCTGATCGTTATTCCAAAGTGGAGTCCTCGGCGCTACCCTTAACTATGCACTCTGTTGATTTCTTCAATGGTCAGTTGAACTCGGGACCGGTACTGCCTAATTTCGCCGTCACTGTGAGATAACAACTGAGCTTATGTGTTCTAAAATTCGGATTGCTCTTAAGAATTAATATTCACTTAATGCACTTCTTTTCACGAAGGATTAATGAAGCAATCCCATCCTCGTCGCCAATTATATTTTTCAACACGAAGAAACTATTTTTAAAAATAACGATTTTATTCAGAACGATGTTTACAGGTTGAGAGTTCAAATCAAACTTACATTTTTATTATTCTAATTGTGCTCTCTAGCTAAAAAGGATGAATAAGCATTTCATATATATTATGCGCAGCGTCTACAACTACAATTCAGCATTTTAAAAGGGAGATACAGGCTGTCTCTCATATAACTATATATATATATATATATATATATATATATATATATATATATATATATATGTATATATATAAAAATATAAATATATATATATATACATAATATATATATATACATATATATATATATATATATATATATATATATATATATATATATATATATGTATATATATATAAATATATATATATATGTATATATATATATATAATGTGGATTATTTAAATGAAAACTTATTTTTTTATTTGTATCATCAAAAACCTAAAAGCAATACTATTCATTATCAAAACGTATAAAATGAATTTTATACGTGCAATACAGTTGGATTTATTCATTTGTAAGATAGCGTTAATGCTATATGAGAGTGCATTGAACTATTTTCATTATTGAAAGAAACACAAATAGAAACATAGTACGTTGCGCAAAGGAACGTAAAATTTCACTTCGAGTTAAAACTCGATTTTACTCCTCATAAAATGTTCATACTTCGGCTAAATATGAAAATCGTTTCTTAATGAGTAAACTCCAATAAACTCCAAAAAATGTATTCATAATTATACCTTCGTTCTTCAGAATATACCTTGGGAAACAACAAAAATAGTTGCTTCCCGTGATTCACATTTCATTTTAATATCAATCCTCTTTAAGTATATTATTTTGTGGTGGATGTAGATCAGTAGGTCAGTGTCGCGATGAGTAGATGAAGAATGTTATAGTATATACTTTATATTGTTTGTAAACTAACTGCAAGTACGATACACTTACTCTGCAAGTACGTGAGGCCAAGGCCGATATATTGATAAACACTGATATATAAATGAGAGGGAATCTAAGATAGGATAGAGTTAGACATATAGAGCCACGGACACTCGTCACGCTGCCCGAGGGTTTAGCGTTAAGTCCATAGTCCAATATAAATAAAGACCAAAGTACAGTATGAACCTGTGTATCAATTAACACCCAGGACCAGGCATTACAATTTTCCCACAAAGATATTTTGCATGAGTGATCCATGAAACTGGAGACTGCAAATAAATTCCATGCAAATAGCTTATACCCGCGAATCTTACGCAAATATGACAAGCGAACTGGAATTTGATAGAGAAACATGATAATTTTGCATATAAAATGATGAGACAGATCATAAATTCTGACGGGATACAAACTATCGGAGAATAACTCTCTCGTCGCCAATTCAGAAGTAGCTTACAACATGATCTATAATATGAAACATGTTGAATATGATCAAAACTAGCTGCTTTATTTACTATTTCTGCTTGATGGCTAAAGGTCATGAACTTTGGATGTTTAATAAAATTGAATAACATTTCGTGCGTATATTATTTGTTTTACTGAGCATATTTTGAATTACTATATACGTTTTTAGTAAAAAAAAAAACTGCATATTCTCAAAAGATTAACAAGCAGGTTTTATCAATAATAGGTAATTCAAGAAAACTGGAAACATTTTCAAAAACTATCAATATTCTGACACACTATCCAAATATATCTCTTAGCAATATTAATTATAATTCCTCTATTATATCAAATTTGTTACATACGATTTGTTAACTTTTCACTCCGGAAGTGGGTGTACATTCGAGTCATTTATAATTTTTTTGTTAAAAGTTTATTAATAAACTCATTGAATAAAGTATAAACTTTAAATAAAACACACTTGGCTTATTAGACCAGGGTAAAAGCCTTTAAAAATGATAAAAAGTGAAAAAAAATAATAGTAGGATGAAACCCATTGGAAAAGAGGGAGAATATAATAAAAATGAAAGAAAAAATAAATTACGGGCGATCTGAGGTCGGGAAGGGGAAGGGGGTGCTTTTTCGATATTAAGTGAAAATAAGGTGAAAACTTAAATATTTCAAATCCAATAAATTACAGTGTATTTGGTACATAAAAAGAAAAGTTTTAACCAAATTTCGTAAAAAAAAAATTTGTTTGTATAAGATAAAAATAAAAAACCAAAAACTTGGTTCTTTGAATTTTTCACATAAATTTTGAGGTTATATGGAAAAAGTGTAATACAAAAGTTGTAGATTTCTTTATTATCTACAACTTTACCATTTTACATTTCTCCATAGGGCTTGTAGTTATGAAGGAAATCGAGATAAGCCGCTTTTTACCCTTAAAAACTCACCCCCTTCCCGACCTCAGATCGCCCGTAATTTATTTTTTCTTTCTCTTTTAATTTATTCTCCTTCTTTTCTAATGGGTTTCATTCTACTATTATTTTTTTTGGTTTAAAAAATTATCGACCCTGGTCTATACCTATGTTTCACTATATAAAAATATTTAGATACTGTATTTAGCAGTAACGAATAGTCAGTCTTGATAATGAGTTCATAACTCGAAACATGTCGACTATTCGTTACTGCTGAATACAGTATCTAAATATTTTTATATAGTGAAACATAAGCGTGTTTTATTTTGAAGTTTATACTTTATTCTTTATGATATTTCATCAAGTGATGTGCGAGAATTCAATCTCAGTTAAAAAACTTATTATCTACATTTATATGTATTTATATATATATATATATATTATATATTATATATATATATATATATATATATATATATATATATATAAATATAAAAATATATATATATATATATATATATATATATATATATATATATAATATATATAGTTATATGAGAGACAGCCTGTATCTCCCTTTTAAAATGCTGAATTGTAGTTGTAGACGCTGCGCATAATATATATGAAATGCTTATTCATCCTTTTTAGCTAGAGAGCACAATTAGAATAATAGAACTGTAAGTTTGATTTGAACTCTCAACCTGTAAACATC
Organism: Cynegetis impunctata; assembly: GCA_030704885.1. Taxonomy (NCBI): domain Eukaryota; kingdom Metazoa; phylum Arthropoda; class Insecta; order Coleoptera; family Coccinellidae; genus Cynegetis; species Cynegetis impunctata. The sequence continues at coordinate 838,100 of JARQZK010001465.1, read as the reverse complement.
GTTCTGAATAAAATCGTTATTTTTAAAAATAGTTTCTTCGTGTTGAAAAATATAATTGGCGACGAGGATGGGATTGCTTCATTAATCCTTCGTGAAAAGAAGTGCATTAAGTGAATATCAATTCTTAAGAGCAATCCGAATTTTAGAACACATAAGCTCAGTTGTTATCTCACAGTGACGGCGAAATTAGGCAGTACCGGTCCCGAGTTCAACTGACCATTGAAGAATATAACAAAGTGCATAGTCAAGGGTAGCGCCGAGGACTCCACTTTGGAATAACGATCAGAACGTAAGTTGCAGTAGTTAATCAACTTCCTGTTTTTCCCATGGTTTTCAGCCCAAAACCTACAGACTCCCTATAACAAATAGTTGTAGCAGGTCATTAGTAAATTAAGAATTTGTTTTAAATTTTAATTATTTTAAATTGACTTTCATCATTGATTCTTTGGCAGACTCGTTGAATAGATTGAATTTAGATTCAAGAAAGAAAAAAACTAAATTGTCCAAAGTTAAAATGGCTGAAGGTAACGGCTTAATGATAGCTCGTGAGTTTGGATCTCTATTGCCAAAATTCTCAGGAACACAAGCCGAGTTGAATTCATTCTTGAATTCGTGCGAAGAATATCTTACGCAATTTTCTAACGAAGACCAGATAGTGAAAACATATTGTTTGGCTGTCATTAAAAGCAAATTAATTGAAAAAGCAAATGCCGAATTTCGATCATCTAATGTACCAAATACTTGGATCGGTATACAAAATATTTTATTGAATAAATTTGGTGATCATGTCAATCTCGATGTACTTAAAAATCAGCTTCAATTTCTGCGCAAGAAACCCAATGAAGACGTTCTAGATTTCATTGAGTTAGTTAAAAATTATAAAATCCGAATTAATTATCGAATTGACGCAGAACCTACTTTAGACCAAGCTCTGAAATTATTACATAAACAACTAGTTTCAGACTTAGCAAAAAACGTCCTTATAAGTAATGTCTCAATAGATCTACAAACTGCTCTATTGACTACACCGCATATTACGTTTGACTTAACAGTACAGACTATAGAGAATTATATGTCTCAAAAATCACAACTTGATTTGATGAGAACATGGAAACAACCAGTGATTGCACCCCCGAAAACGTTTCCTTCTCAACCTATTCATTTACAACAAAGAACAGTACTACCGCAAAGACAATATCCGACGAATAGTCAGGTTTTCGGAAGAAATAACAAGGAAATACCTAAAACAAACGTGTTTCGACCAAATAATAATTATGTGGCGTATAATAGACCGACTCCTATGTCGACTATTTCTGTAAACCCAACAGCTCAAAAACGTCAAATGACAGTTAGTTCGCAAATACCGCGTAATCAATACCAAACCAACGATATAATCATTTCGAAAATATGGGACAAACACCGAATAATTTCATATCCGAAGAACTTACAAATCTCGACGCGGAAAATAGCGAAGAAAATATACATGAAAATCATGAATTGGACTACAGTCCTCCAGACGAAAATTTTGATGTCAATGAAGAAGATTGTAAAAAATTTTCAGATAATGATCTCGGAAATTCAATTGACATAAATTCTATAAATGACAAAATCGAAAAAAAATTGCTTGCCTTACATCGCAATTGAATATCCGAAATGCAAATTACTTTTAGATAGCGGATGTACTGTCTGCTTAATAGATCCTAAGGTTGCTTATAACAGCATACCTCATCTCATTTATCCAGAAGACACTGATTTAATTTCACCTCACGGACACGATAAGAGTCATGAAAAAGTTTTATTTCCCGTGGATTCCTTTGGTTTGAAAAAAGAATTTCCTTTCGTAATTTACAAATTTCATACTCAGTATGATGGTATTGTAGGCTTTGAATTTTTAAGAAAAAATAATTTTACTATTGACTTACAGAATAATTTATTAATAGGTGAAAATTGTAGAATACCCATATATTTTCAAAAAGTGATTCCTAGAAAATTATCTTACCCTATAGATTTATCACATTCACCTATGAAAATTCAGAATCAATTAATTAAAATTTTCAATAATACTGAAAACGCCCTGCAATTAGCGGGACAATCCTTGAATTTCACTTCAAAAATCAAGCATCATATCAGAACTAAAGATGAATTTCCTGTTCATGCAAAAATATATAGATACCCCGAAAAACACCGTGCGGAAATTCAGAAACAAATCGCGGAATTATTAGAAAAAGGCATTATCAGACCCAATCCCAAGAAAATAGAAGCCATTGAAAGATTTCCCTTACCTAGATCATTTAGAGAAATTAAATCTTATTTAGGTATGCTAAGCTACTATCGTAAATTTATCCCGAAATTTGCTAAAGTCACTAAACCAATGACTAAGTACTTGAAGAAAGACTCGAAAATCGACCTGACAGACAAAGAAGCATTCCTGACCTCAAAAAACCTACTAATTAATCATCCAATTCTAAACTATCCTGACTTTTCAAAAACATTCAATTTAACGACTGACGCCTCAAATTATGCTTTAGGAGCGATTTTATCGCAAGGCAATGTTCCTAATGATTTACCGATAGCATACGCCAGTAGAACGTTAACTGATCAAGAAATTAAATACTCGACGATCGAGAAAGAATTATTATCGATTGTTTGGGCTACTAAGCATTTTCGACCGTATTTGTACGGAACGAAATTTATTATGTATACAGACCATAAACCATTAATTTGGCTAAATTCGTTAAAAGAGCCAAACTCGCGTCTGATGCGATGGAAATTTAAACCAGAAGAGTTCAATTATGAAATTAAATATAAAAAGAATCCTCGGAATCAACACATTTATCATAAAAATAAAATTAAACAAAGAAAACACTAATTGGTTTTCGTATTTTCAGATGACCACTGTACGTATTCTCTTTCTAATAACGCTCGCCGAAATAATTTCAGATACACAGTCAAAATATGTCGACACTATCAATTTCTTAATAAAGAAAACTAATCAATTAAGAGACTCCCAAAATGTGGCTTTGAGAATGAATTCAATAACTCCCTATTCACACGAGATATCTATTCTATTAGGTAAATTAAATAGGAAGTGCTATTCATTTATTACACGAGAATATTCTGCCGCTATCAACGTTTAACGAAGTTCTGAAAAGAGAGAAACTGCTGCCTGTTACGCATTTCAGCGATTATTATGCAGCATGCACCGTTAAAGTATTTATCAAAGATTTTAATATTCTTTTCAGTATCACTATTCCTATTTTTCAAAAATTGAATATGACCTGTACAAAATATACAACTTACCTTTCCAAAATACCAGTGTACCCCACCTTCAATCCTATGGATTAACACTCAACAAGAAAATTATATGGAGTACCGAGGTAGTCCAACAAGTAGAAAACTTCTACATTGGAAAACAAGATTACATGACCAAACCACCAGAATGCCTTGCACATGTACTAGCTACACTTATGGATCAATGTAGCCATATACCAATCTACCCTCAAAAGGACCTATTTCAAATCGAAGATGGAAGTATCTAATGGTTTCAAGAAGATATACCCATTAGAGGTTCTTCATAAATACGCCCAAGTCGACCTCATCCCGTTGGAAACGAATTGGACTTATACTACCGACATATCAATGACTAAAGAAGAAGAAGTCCCAAAATTAGAGGACATTTACCAGTGGGCTCCACATCCCACAACTCTTAGCATAGTTACCATTTTTTGTTTTGTTTATTGTCATTGTAATTGTATTTTTCTTTTTATATAAACTTTATACTAAGATTCGTCACCTCATTAAGAGGAATAACGAACTTTCTCAAAGAGGGGAAGAGTTATATGAGAGACAGCCTGTATCTCCCTTTTAAAATGCTGAATTGTAGTTGTAGACGCTGCGCATAATATATATGAAATGCTTATTCATCCTTTTTAGCTAGAGAGCACAATTAGAATAATAGAACTGTAAGTTTGATTTGAACTCTCAACCTGAAAACATCGTACTGATAATAATCGTTATTTTTAAAAAATAGTTTCTTCGTGTTGAAAAAAATATAATCTGGCGATTGGCGACGAGGATGGGATTGCTTCATTAATCGCTCTCGTGAAAAGAAGTGCATTAAGTGAATATCATTCTTAAGAGCAATCCGAATTTTAGAACACATTAAGCTCAGTTGTTATGCTTCACAGCACGTGACGGCGAAATTAGGCAGTTACCGTGTCCCGAGTTCAACTGACCATTGTGAAGAATTATATAACCAAAGCTGCATAGTCACAGGGTAGCGCCGAGGACTCCACTTTGGAACCTGTAAAACATCGTTCTGAATAAAATTCGTTATTTTTAAAAATAGTTTCTTCGTGTTGAAAAATATAATTATATATACATATATATATATATATTATATTAGTATATATTATATATATATATATATACTATAAATATATATAAGGAAGAAGGGTAGTCTTTGCTGACTAGTTAGGATACAATCATAGGATAATAATATTGGGTATTAGGCAGCAAGCAAAACGTGTACTCTCTTATAACACTATATTTCCGATATTTCGACAATGATTATTGTCATCTTCAGGGAAGCTTACAAAATAAGTCACAAAAGAAAATCAAGAAATGCTCCATAACGGTCAACAGTTAGCAATACTCACTGTGTCTTTGAGAATGATTGCAAAAGATGTAAAAATCGAGATACAGCATTATTGATTTCTATACAGCATTATTGATCGAGGACACAAAATGTGTTGGTCTTCAACTAACATTAACATTTTACGGTAAATTGGTCACAATAAGATAAAACAAAAACACAATTAAAATATTTAGACGAAATTTAAACATTGTTGAAGGTATAAATTAAGTTAAAAAAACTAACTTAGAATATAACGATCTACTTCGTCATTACATATTGACTGAAAAAGAGACGCGACCGCCATCTTTGATCAAGAAAAGTAGACATAAGAGAATATCAAACAAGAAAACTCCAATGTGAAATATGATATTATGGTTCACAGATTGTTGTCACGTGCTAACAATTAAATTAGCCAGAAGTATTCAACGTGACTCAGAAAAGGAAAAAAACAACAAACTCTTCTCTCATTCGATATCTCTCAAAAGGATGTTTTTATCTAAATCCACAAAAAAGGAATAAATTTCACTAAGATGAATTTAAATCAGTTTTCTTATTTAAGCAATTTCTGATTGTGAAATGTAAGCCATCTTCCATAAACAGTCTTTTAAGTCGAATTTTATTTCCCTTGTCAATAATCTTTAGTGTCATTGAAATTCATAATATGTCCTGTAATATTAACAATGTTCACGCTCAAAGCACACATCTTTCCGGATGACACCTACAGTTCACTCTTGTTGTGAGGTGATTTCTACTTCCTTATATTATATATATATATATATATATATATATATATATATATATATATATTAATTATCCGTTGACGTCATATGCCTAACTAGGACATAAAATATACCAAAACTTAAGGTCAATTTTTCGTGGAAGTCATAATAAAGCCATAAATCAGGTATCACGTTCATTTTGCCTGACCCTGTATATGCAGTCTACCCTTGATAATATATTATCGTCACTTCACTTTAAAGAGAAAAAGATAAAATTTTGTTCAACACATTAGGTGTATGCTATTAATATCGTATCACTTCTCTTTAAAGAGAAAAAGATAAAATTTTGTTCAACACATTAGGTGTATGCTATTAATATCGTATCACTTCACTTTAAAGAGAAAAAGATAAAATTTTGTTCAACACATTAGGTGTATGCTATTAATATCGTATCACTTCTCAATGTTCATGAACTATGCCAAGAAGCGTGGGGCGGTTTTTGGTAACGTTTCTTCAATTAATTTCTTCACCTCCTACTCTTTGCATAGTAATTGAACATTAAGAACTGACAACTCCATTAATTTCCCATGATGTATTCAACAAAAATTTAAGTATTGTCAGAGATAGAATGCATAAGTATATAAAATATTTTAAGTAAATAAATAATTTTGGACTTTTCAATGCGTTACTGACGAAACGTTTATTTCGATTTGTTTAAATTATAATAATTTTTTTACTTTTTAATCAAAATTTACATTTTTTCGAAAAACTAAATTCAAATGAATTTCGTATTTTCGAAACATTGAATATTTCACTTGCCCGGATCCTTCGCCATTTCATAGAAAAATAGAACATTATAACAATGATTTTCCTTTAACGCATAGTATTGCTACAAAATCAAATTATTATACTATCACCCAAATTGAATTTACTTACAAAATTTCAAATGCGAAATTTAAAAAAATATGTTAATACCAATCCTACCTCAAGTATGTGTGAGGGAGGTGGGCTTTGAGTTTTTGTGATGAACTCCTTCAGCCAGATCAGAGGATTCACTTGTATGTACAATGTATAAATGTCCCAAATTCGAGACGTATCATTGGGATCTCGGAAACTATAAGAGATACAAACTCGGTTAAATTAGGGCAAAGTTGCGGAATTTTACGCCAATCAAAATGCCGTCTTAAAAGTTTGAAAATTCCGAATCATTCCGAAGATATTCGAAAAAAACCGAATATCTGCGATTTCGTTTTTATTTTTTTCTGACTCTATTTGAAGTGATATAACAAAATAAATTCCATATTCTCACTGTCACTTTTTCTGCTTTACAAGATGGCGCTGCTACATTTTCAATCCAACGTTTCGTTTCTTCGCAAACATCATCAACTTTGTTTTTTTGAATAGGCAAAATATTCCATTTTATTCTTGATCAACTTTAATTTTAATTCTAAATTCAATGACATAACACACTTGGCATTTATTTGACGTCTCGTGGCGAAAATTCATCATCAGTGCAAATTGTTGATGATGGCCATGGAACGAAACATCCGATCGAAAGTCTGATGACGCCAGGACAAAAAATGGCTATGGAAAAAATAATTTGCTAAAATTTATGTCTGTAAATGAATTTGAAATTTGATTTTATTATGAATTTCTTTTTAAAAAGGTAAAAAGAATGTTTTTTTTTTCAGTGAAAGCTTCGAGAATATATTTTCATTAAAAAAATTGAAATTAACACACACGCCCTGTTTGTTGGTGCCTCACTTGCGCCGGAAGGGGGTGGCTCGCCTCACTTTTCCGTTTTTGGTTCGGTGCCTCTGTGGACGAAACCAGACACAAATTTAAACATTATTTACAAGTATTCAAATTGAAAACCGTTTGCTGCAATGCATTTTTGGGTTAAACGATTAATTTTGTAAATTGCGCGTTAAATGGTTCTTGCTCGTATAGCTCTTATTTCTCTCACTAGATTATGACGCAATTCTTCGATATTTTCGGGCAAATTCTAATATAATCGATTTTGCAAAAAACCCCAGAGATAGTAATCTAAGGGGTTTAAGTCCGGACTTCTTGCTGGCCAGCGTACAACCCCTTGATTCCCAATCCATTTACCCGGAAATAAATTATTGAGAATCTCTGTTACTCCTCTTCCTTGACATGTGAGGTGACCATCCAAAAAAAATGGGCCAATTATTTTGTTACGTCACATTCCCACCCACACACTAAACGATTCCCTTCCTTGGGGTCTCACTTCTTGATTTTGTCGCGGATTATTCACAGACCAATAGTGTTCATTGTGTCGGTTGAATATTTCGGACGTAGAAAAAGTGCACTCGGCCGTCCAAATTATTTTATTCAAAAAATCACCATCTTCTCCTAATTCATTTTGCATCCATTGACAAAATTCTAGACGCCTTTCGGGATCACCAGGTCTTAAAGTTTGACTGACATGAATTTTGAATGGCTTGTACCCATGTGATCTAAGAGTTCTCCAAATTCTCATGCGCGAAATTTCTAAATCATCTTCATTTGCCCTAAGAGATGATCTGGGTGCATTTTCAACCTATAATATAGAAATTAGTAAATAATTAGCTACCTTTTAGTACGCTATATTAAGTTACAGCATTTAAAATACGCGCTTCTTCTGCCTGATCCATTCGCCTGCCGTATTTCTTTCTTGGTTTTTCAAAACCTCCCATGATCTGCTAAATTTTTGTCAAGTCTTGCAAAATAGGAAAAATGTGGCTGTTGCCTTTCAGTTTATTCCTGCAGATATTGTTGACTTGAAATTTGGGCATTTCTATGACAAATATAGTATATACGGATCATATCACGTTTTTCTAAATACGAAAAAGACATTTTCATTGATAACACAAATCGAGAATACTCTAGACTCAAACAAGTAATGAAAAACGTCAAAATAATCCCGCCATTTTGAAACAAAAGAAAATTCCAAGGCCAACTATGATTCGCGAATTTAGTCTCCGATGGTGGCTCTGTTGTACGATGTAAACAACCATAGCGGAAAGCAAGTAATATTCATTATTTATATTGAGTTCCATCGGCATCATCAACAATTTGCACTGATGATGGATTTTCGCCACGAGACGTCAAATGAATGCCGAGTGTGTTATTATTTAGTATTAAAATTAAAATTGATCAAGCATAAAATGGAATTTTTTTCCTATTTAAAAAAACAAAGTTGATGATGATTGCGAAGAAACGAAACGTCGGATTGAAAATGTAGCAGCGCCATCTTGCAAAGCAGAAAAAGTGACATTGAGAATATGGAATTTATTTTGTTATATCACTTCAAATAGAGTCAGAAAAAAATAAAAACGAAATCGCGGATATTCGGTTTTTTTCGAATATCTTCGGAAGATGTATATGATAATTACATAATTTCTTGATTCTAGGTTGTAGTTAATGTTTTGCATTGAATCTACTGCTGCGCCTTGGTGATTTGAGAATTTTGAGATGGAGCATATTGTGTCTTTCAGGATTTTCTCAATAATTTTGGAAAATATTGATGTCAGAACTATTGGTCTATAGTTGCCCTTTTTAATCCCTTTTTTATCGATTGGTATTACTTTTGGAATTAAGTATTGGGGTGGTATTTCTCCAGTCTTTAGTACTACATTTATGACTTTGAGAAACTGTGTTTTAATTATTGGTAGTAAGAAGTTTTATATATATATATATATATATATATATATATATATATATATATATATATATATTTATTCGAATTGTTGTTGCCTGTGAACTATTTCTAATCTCTTGATAATTATTAGCAATAACAGGCTTGTTGAATCTTAAAAAACTCGATTTTATTAAAAAGTTGACGTTTCGCCACGACATTCGTGGCTTTATCAAAACTTTTGAAAAAAATTGAAATTTCTTTGACATTTATTGATTTGAAAATTTTTTATAGAAACAGACTACTGTTTCACTAAAATTTTTTTCGACTGTGGCCGTTCTTTGTTATTTATTACGTGCTATTCAGTCCAATATTAACATTCAAATCTGTTATTATTAGATGGTAAGGGAAACCACAGAAACCTTTACCCACGAAATGTTCGAAATAGGTCCAAATTATTTTGATTTTGAAGAGTCAAAGAATAATAATAATAGGGTACTATTTATCTTTTTTTCAAAAATTTCTCATTGCGGCTGTGGCCGTCTTCAGTTATTAATTACGTGCTATTCAGTCCAATATCAACAGACAGGTCCGTTGATATTAGATGGGAAGGGAACCACAGAAACCTTCACCTACGTAATGTACAAAATAGGTTTAAAATATTTGATTGTTGTCTTTAAAAAGACATTACTTGTGATTTTGGAGATCACATGTTCTAAACTATATTTTCTTTCCAGAAAAATTGAAAATTCTAGATGTTTAGATTTTGTCTAAGAAGATGAGTTGTTGTGGTTAGAGTTTGTTTGTTGAATTAAATCTGCGTATATTGAACTTAAATGTTTGATATCTGTTCTATCATTTACGACTTCATTTAAATTTTTTTGAATATGTAACATTTCTAAAATTTCTCTGCGTTTTTGATCTTTTTCTATTTCTAAAATTTTTGTGCTATTAAAGTTGAAAGTATTTCGAGTTTTTTAAGATTCAACAAGCCTGTTATTGCTAATAATTATCAAGAGATATATATATATATATATTGATACAAAATCAGATATTGGTTTTGTTATTCAAATTATATAGAGTTGAAACGTTTCCAATCACTTACTTACAAGTGAAAGTAATGTTAAGCTTGTAATATAGAGATATGTTAGTTAAATTATTATTTCTCATCCTCATTTTCACAAAAGAGAACTTGACCTCACTTTTGATTATTGTAAAACTTTCAGTATGAATGAGTACCTTCATTTAGGAGTTTTGACTAATTTGCCTGAATTGTTTATAAACGGAAAAGGATCACACCATCTTGAATATTTATCAGTATAAAATAGATCCCTCAAATAAATTCGACGAATGAAAATTATATTTTCTCCGACTCCTGTCGCAAATCGACACAATGCAATAGAACCGGTAAAAACAGTGTATCAATTTATCTTCGCGAATTTCCTTCTGCATTAGAGAATGGTAATTAATCAAGAAATAAGAAATTCGAATCTAGCAACGGATTCTTCTCGAAGAGAAAGTAGAAATTTATTAAGAGAAACATTCCAATTCTCGGAAGGTATTCCTTCTATTTTCTTTCACTACATTTGCGATGAGCATAAATTCGGTTAAATCTTCATTTCAATTTGTCATCTTGTCTTTTCCTCAAATAAATTTAATAAAGCAGTGAAATTCGAAACCTGGAATTAAACATTATCGTTATGCTTTTTTTTATCGTCACATCGCGATAAGATTTGTTCGAAGTGAAAATATTGCACAAAATAGACGCCGAGTATAATACTTTGAATATTACGAAGTAAATACGTATGTTATACCGGCAACAATGTAAATAAAAATCCATCGTCGAAATGAAAAATTGAAATGAATCAGAGTTTGTCAAAATTTCCATATGTAACTGAAGCTTTTTGTGATCCTTTTTCATAACTGAAATGTGCTCCAGTTTTCTCACGATTATAGTTATTAGATTTCTCCAATTCGCTGTAAAGAAACCATTTTCACAAACATATGTTCAATAATGCATGACACTCGTTTCGAATTATTACATCTACGTCATATACTCACTGAATAATGATTCAATTTTATAGCTACAGATATTTATATACAATTTTAATCATCCCAGTGAAATATTTAGGGAATGCAAAGCGAACTACCACCTAGATCTTTACTGTTGGTCTAGTCCAATAAGGGGCTACTTATGCGTTCTATCTGACCAATGACAAGACCTAAGTAATTAGATTTAGTGATTTGTAATGATTATAGTAAATTTTCTCCTAAGCGATTATTTTCCTTATCAATTATTTCAAAGTCTGAACTAAATTAGTCTCTTTTCATTATAAAATTTACATTTATATTCTGAAATTCAAAACTACTACGTAGAACTGCACTATTGAACAAGTTCAATGAAGGGCTACTTCGTTAGAACCTGAGCTTTTAAATTCATTGGTTTATAGAGTTTCTACGAAATTCACTTTTGAACCATTATTCCCTCTATTAAATATGTCAGAGTATGAATTAAATGAGTACCTTTTTATTATGGAAACTACATTTATATTATTCCGAATATGTAAACTACTAGGTACCTAGAACTGAACTGTTGAACAATGAGGGGCTACTTATGCAATCTACCTGATCAACGAAAAGAAGAACTATGTAGTTAGATTTTCATTGATTTGTAAGGATTCTAGTAAATTTACCTTCAAACCATGATTTTCCCTATCAAATATTCAAAGTCTGAACTAAATGGGTGATTTTTTATTACCAAAACTACAATCATGTTCTGAAATTCTAAAGTACTCCCTTGATATATTAAAACAATGGTTAATAATAACAATTTACACATTTATTAAATGAAATAACGCATGATGCACGTTTCGGTGAAACTTCACCTTCTTCAGACGCTAAAGGCAAACAAACTATGTTTCTCCTCTATAAAGAAAACAAGAAATAAAGAGATGACAAATTATGTAGAAAGCTTGAATAGAAGGATGATTACAAATAATTAGTAGAATAGAAAAGACCCATTCTGAACTACAAGTCAGGTAGTTCGGTAATTTTGAAAAGCTTGAGAAGGGGGTTTGAATTATGATCGATTTGGCTATTCAATAGGAGACCGGAATGCTTTTATATATTTATCTGTAGTGATTCTAAAAAATTAAGTTTAATTCCCTTGATTTCAGCATTTTATATTTTAAAATCAAAATTGAATGTGTGATTTTCTTGGATTAAAAGGTTTGCATAATGTGAATCCGACTTTTGATTAATAAAGCTACTTTTGTGTTCTAAAAACTTCTGAAAGTTCTTCCAATGTAAAACTTATCACAATCATCACAATTAATTTTATAAACTCCTGATTTATCATCTTTATGAACTTTGGATTTATTATTTTATATGACTTCCTAAATTATGACCGGTACGATAAGCAATGTTAATGTTGTGCTTAGATAACAGAGATTAAAGTTTTTTACTTGAATTTCCGATGAAAGTGAGGCTGTTATATTTGATATTATTTTTATAGTAAGGGGGTACACATGGCTAATCGCATTTTCAAACAACTTTTCATCTATCGTATTGTCTATTATTATGGGGACATAATTATTATTTACGGCAATTTGTTTAATTATATTTTTCTCGATGTTAAAATTGGTGTTTGAAAGTGGAATATTTACTAAACGTTGTACCATACTATTGAAAGCTGCCATTTAGTGTTGGAATGGATGTAGGGAAGTACTATATTATTTCTCCTTTTCGATATAGCAGAGAAGCATAATTAGTTTGCCTTTAGCACCTGAAAAAGGTGAAGTTTCACTGAAACGTGCGTCATGCGTTATTTCATTCAATAAATGTGTAAATTGTTAACCATTGTTTTAATATGTTTATTAATTTACATCATGTATCGGTACAATCAATACAAAAAATACTAGCTAGAACTCCACTGTTGAACCAGTTGAATAAGGGGCTACTTATGATTTCTACCTGATCATTGACAGAAAGACCTTAGAAATTAGATTTATTGATTTGTAAAGATTCTAATGAATTTACTTTCACACCATTATTTTCTTTATTAAATATTTTAACGTCTGGACGTCTGGTGTTCTTTTATTATCTAAACTACTGTTCTGAAATTCTAAACTACGAGGTTGTATTGATATCTAGTTAGCCTAGACCAGTTCCCTGCATAAACAAAATATTGCGTTACCATAGCAACGAACAATAACTTATTAGAAGTGTCAGTGTAAAGTTTGACGTCAAAAAAGTAAACCAGAGTTACGCAATAAGTTAAAAGAAAAAATATGACCATCGAAATTGTGAAAATCGAAAAATTGGAGTATCGAGCCATCATCAAGTACCTGTATTTGAAAGGGTTAAGAGGTAAGCAGATTTACGAAGATATGCTCAACACCCTTGGTGATCAATGTCCTTCGTATGCGACCGTGAAAAATTGGACTGCAAGCTTCAAAAGAGGTAAATTTTCCATTTCTGTGTCAGTCCCCGAAAATATCGATGCAGTTCATGACATGATTTTAACAGACCGTCGAATTGGGCTAAACCGGATATCTGAAGCACTTAATATTTCATACGAACGCGCTCATCATATAGTTCACTTCAATTTGGACATGAGCAAAATTGCTGCAAAATGGATCCCCAAATGTTTGAATGTTGACCAGAAGCGTGCAAGGGTAGTAGCATCGCGTTCGATCTGTGCTCGATTTGAAAGCGATGTAGACTTCTTGAACCGAATTGTTACTATGGATGAGACTTGGGTACATTTCTACGATCCAGAAACAAACGATGGAATGGCGACACTCCGGTTCTCCAAGACCTAAGAAGTTTCGTGTCCAAAAATCTGCTGGAACAGTTCTTGCTTCAGTTTTTCGGGATTTCCATGGTGTAATCATGATTGATTTTTTTGGATAAGGGTAGAACAATAACTGGAGATTACTTTTCTACATTACTGACCACTCTACGGGAAAAAATTAGAGAGAAAAGACGCGGAAAGCTATCCAAAGGTGTTTTGTTTTTGCAGGACAACGCCCCTGCACAGAAATCTCATGTTGCCATGCAAAAAATTCGTGATTTAGGGTTTGAATTACTAGATTCACCACATTTGGCTCCGTCCGACTATCATCTCTTTCCTCAACTGAAAAAAAGTTTAAAAGTTCGTAAATTTTCTTCCAACGAGGAGGTAATAAAAGCTGTGGAGGTCTGGTTTGCAGAGCAAGAAGAAATTTTTTTTTGAAAGGTCTAGAGACGTTGCAGGTTCGCTGTAATAAATGTAATTAAGAGGAGAATATGTTGAGTAATAAAATATTTTAACATTGAAATTTTGTTTGGTTCTATAGTAGGCTAAGAATTGTTCAATATATCCTCGTATTACCAGAAATTTACTATTGAAGAAGTTCAATAAGGAGCTACTTGTGCGTTCTACCTGACCATTGATAAGAAGAACAGATTATTTAGATTTATTGGTTTGTAATGATTCTAGTAAATTAACTTTTAAATCACCATTTTCCGTATTAAATATTCCAAAGTCTGAACCAAATGAGTGCTTTTTATTATCAAAAATAGGTTGATGTTCTGAAATTCTAAACTACTACCTAGAACTCCACAGTTGAACCAGTTTAATTATATGCTTTCTACCTGACCATTGACAAGAAGACCTAAGTAATGAAATTTATTGATTATTAAAGATTCTAGTAAATTAACTATTATATCATTATTTTCCCTTCTAAATATTTAAACATTACATAAAGTGGACAAGGAAAATTCTTTAATAATTTAAAAATTATCAAACAACATTCCAAGGGAGCAGGTTATACGTATTCCGCAACGCAAAAAAATATTTCAAAGTCTGAAAATGGATGACTCTCTTTTTATTTTCAAACTGACGTTTATGTTCTGAAATTTCAAACTACTTCACTGTTGAACCAGTTCAATATATTATGTATGACGTTATCAACGTGTGATGCATTACAATACTTGATTAACTATATTTGTTATTGAATTTATTGATTGTCAAATGTAGAAATATATTTGTGAGAATTGTTATCAATGTTGTTTCATTATAAATATCAGTTTTCATCAAATTTCGGCCTCATCAATTATTAACAATTCGTTGTATGTCCGAATCAAAATATCCAATTTGAAGTTGTCGCATAACTTGCTTTTCTACGTCATGACCTACATCACTTCGACTAGTGTTATAATATTTTCGTGTAATTTGCACAGAATTTAATCAACAAGAGACTTTTGATAATTATCTGGTAACTTTCCAAGACAACTATCTATGATAGATGCTCACATTTCTAAACTTGATTATACTGAATAATCGAAACATGATAAATCACTCCAATTCATTCGATCTAATTAGATCTCAGCAATACTGTACTTTCAATATAAAGTATTTTCCACAATTTCTCGTCGACCCAAGATTATTTTGAACCAATTGTGTGCAATGTGTGCAACAATTAAATCAATAAAAGTGTAACTTTATCTAAATATTTTTTTAAATTATTCACAATCGAATTCTTGAGTGACAACGAGTAATTGTCATGTCAGACCTATCTTTTATTGCAGGACGTGCGACAGCCAGTCCGCCTTTACTGAAGGAGGAAGATCTGCCAAGACAAATTGTACCTGGGGCTGTCTCCTTCCAAGATAGGTCGGCCATGATGAAAATGACATCCATTAGTCCAGTAGGAACTATTGCATACGTTATCGAGGAGGAAGCGATTTTAGTAAGGGTCAATAATGGATGGCAATATATTGCGGTAAGTGAAATGTTTTGTTTTCAGATTATAAAACTATATATATATATATATATATATATATATATATATATATATATATATATATATATATATATATATATATATAAGTTCGTTGGTATTTACTGACATTTATATATTCAGGGTTTATTTCACTAGGATAATGTCAACATTTAATAATTATTTGCACACACATTTACTATTTATTAAAATATACTATAATTATTATTTACGCGTTTCGACTTCTAGTCATTTTCAAAACAATTTCACAATTAATTCATTATTCAACAGTCTTTGTATTACATAGCAAGGTCGTCGATGTCATACTGGTTATCTCACGTGATTAACTCCTCCTCTTTCTTAATTCGTATTTTCTCAGTTTTCTCGGTGAATGATGTTATGGTATATTCTTCCGAAGTTTTCAATGTCAGCTCTTGAGTTTAATGTTGTTTTTTCTTCTCTTTGGATGGCTATCATCTCCATTATGTTTCTTTTTTGTTGTTGTTTTTCTTTTCCAATAATCAACAAGATTGCATTGATTGTGATACGTGTTATATAGGTAACACAAAACAGTATTTGAACAGAAGATTATACGAACATGAATACTCTATACGAACAAACAAAAAAACAACTGCGCTTGCAAAACATGCTATTGAACAACTACATTCGTTCGATTTTAAAAATGCGAAAATTATTGGAAAAGAAAAACAACAACAAAAAAGAAACATAATGGAGATGATAGCCATCCAAAGAGAAGAAAAAACAACATTAAACTCAAGAGCTGACATTGAAAACTTCGGAAGAATATACCATAACATCATTCACCGAGAAAACTGAGAAAATACGAATTAAGAAAGAGGAGGAGTTAATCACGTGAGATAACCAGTATGACATCGACGACCTTGCTATGTAATACAAAGACTGTTGAATAATGAATTAATTGTGAAATTGTTTTGAAAATGACTAGAAGTCGAAACGCGTAAATAATAATTATAGTATATTTTAATAAATAGTAAATGTGTGTGCAAATAATTATTAAATGTTGACATTATCCTAGTGAAATAAACCCTGTATATATATATATATATATATATATATATATATATATATATATATAAATATATATATATATATACATATATATATATATATATATATATATATATATATATATATATATATATATACAGGGTGATTCATTAATACGTGTAAATATTTTAACGGGAGAATTTTGAGCCCAAATATGAAGATCTAAACCCAATTTGCTCATATAAAATATTTCTCCTTACTGAGTTACAGGGTGTTTTATTTCGATTATTAAAAATGAATTTTGTTCATTACTTCAATGCTGCTTGATATTTCTTTATGATATTTGGCAGTAAGTTAAAAGTAGTTTGGGACACATCAAATAATAGTAAAGAAGAACTTTTCTCGCTATCACCAGTGGCGTACGGCAGGGGCAACGGGAAGAGTTCTCGTTTCCTAAATTCTACGCCACTGGCAGAATTGTCATTTTAGTATATAATTTTTCGATTCTCCTATATTTTCTCTGTAAATAAGGTATTCTTTTTTTCGTAACGCTAGAGCCACTATTTTTCGAGATATTTAACGTTGAACATATGGCTGCACAATTCCTTTGATTTTTATGTACGAGTCATATCGGGTTTTTTGTCATACGATTGCATGTATTTAAATTGAAAAAAAAATTATTAGGTATTTTTTTTATATTTATAATAATATTAACAAACAATTTAAAAACATAACAACTACAAAAATATCCAGCGCTACATAAAAAAAGTTCAAAATAAATACTTAAATATGAAGATCTTCTTTACAAATTTTGGAAGAATATCAAATTTATGAACAAAACTTAAAAAACAATTTACAACAAATGTTCAATGTGATCTCCGTTTACCTCAATAAGTTTTATTCATTCTTTCGTTGAACGATCTTCTAACTTTTAAAAAATATATTTGGCTGATTCGCAATAAAATTAGCGGAATTTACAATTTGCTGCCATAGTTTCCTGGCGAGTATTTATTGTTTGGGAGTATACCAGTGATTTTCATATGCCCCCAGAAATAGAAATTCTAATGGATCACAATCGGGACTTCGAGGAGCCCACGGAAATTCACTACCCCAGACAATCAAACGAAAAGGAAACTTATTATCTAGATAATTCCGAACTATTGATGAATAATGGTGTGGTGCTCCATCGTGCATGAACCACATGTCTCTCCTTTGGTTAAGTGGCAATTGTTCTAGCTCATCGAAAAGTTTAGTTTGTAGAAAACTCCAAATACGAATTACATTTAAATTTTCAGGTAGTTCATATGGACCTAACAAACGGTCTCCGAGTATACCGCACCAAACATTAATTTTAAACCTCGCGTTGAAAATGTGACTCACAATATAAATGAGGATTTTCAGTATCCCAACTGTGGCTATTCGTCCAGTTAAATATTCCTCTCCGTGTACAAGTAGCTTCGTCGCTAAAGATAACATTTTCATAAAAGTTCAGATTTTTCATTTTTTTTCATTTGCCATCGACTGAGCGAAATTCAATCTTGCAGGAAGATCTCTTGGTAATAAGTTTTGTACTGGAGTAAAAATGGTAAGGTTTCAAATTTTCCTTTTTCAGTATTCTAAAACTGTAGATTGGCTTATACCCAGTCATTGAAGATAAGCGACGAGTGCTAAGTTGTGGATTTTCTGCAATTCTCACTAATATGGTCATCTTCCTGATCTACAGAAATATGTTTAGGTCGTCTACATCACGTTTTGGCTTGAATTGTCCAGTCTCTCCTAATCTTCTAAAAATATTGCGAAAGGTTTGATGATTGGGCTGAACTCTATCTGGATACATTTCTCCATATCTTTGAGTAGCAGCAAGACAGGAATAATTTTCTTGTGCATAAAACACAAAGCATATCGCGCATTTCAGTATTACAAAAAACATTAGGGCGCTGCATCTTCACTTAATCTGCTTTTTAAAAAAAATTTATAACAGTCACAATCTTCATAGATAATATTGTCAACAACTGTCAGTTGTGACACCATCCTACTAGATCAAAATAATTATTTAAGACTTCCTCATATCTATTTCCAAATAAATGTGTACTGCATCTATTATGACATTAGAGACATGCATAATAATTACTTAATTATCAATTCTATTACCAAAACTCCAACATGATTGCTACATATTTATAATCAAAGTAAGTATGCAGCCATATGTTCAACGTTAAATATATTGAAAAATAGTTGATATACTCCCAAACGAGAAAATACTAGCCAGGAACTATGGCAGCAAATTGTAAATTCCGCTAATTTTTTTGCGAATCAGCCAAACATATTTTTTAAAGTTAGAAGATCGTTCAACGAAAGAATGAAAAAACTTATTGAGGTAAACGGAGAGCAGATTGAACATTTATTGTAAATTGTTTTCAAGTTTTGTTCATAAATTTGATATTCTTCCAAAATTTGTAAAGAAGATCTTCATAATTAAGTATTTATTTTGAACTTTTTTTATGTAGCGCTGGATATTTTTGTAGTTGTTATGTTTTAAATTGTTTGTTAATATTATTATAAATTTAAAAAAAATACCTAATAATTTTTTTTTCAATTTAAATACATGCAATCGTATGACAAAAAACCCGATATGACTCGTACATAAAAATCAAAGGAATTGTGCAGCCATATGTTCAACGTTAAATATCTCGAAAAATAGTGGCTCTAGCGTTACGAAAAAAGAATACCTTATTTACAGAGAAAATATAGGAGAATCGAAAAATTATACTAAAATGACAATTCTGCCAGTGGCGTAGAATTTAGGAAACGAGAACTCTTCCCGTGCCCCTGCCGTACGCCACTGGTGGTTGAGTCTTCTTTACTATTATTCAATGTGTCCCAAACTACTTTAACTTACTGCCAAATATCATAAAGAAATATCAAGCAGCATTGAAGTAATGAACAAAATTCATTTTTAATAATCGAAATAAAACACCCTGTAACTCAGTAAGGAGAAATATTTTATATGAGCAAATTGGGTTAGATCTTCATATTTTGGGCTCAAAATTCTCCCGTTAAAATATTTACACGTATTAATGAATCACCCTGTATATATATAAGGTGAAGTGGGGTAAGTGTATTTTCGGGGTAAGTGTGTAAGCGCCAAATAATTCTCATTCCGATAACATACTGGTGTGGCTATCTATAAAACAGTATCTAAAAGTTCATAATAGGCCATTGTTAGCTACAGCCGAAGTTAAGATAATAGCTATATTGGCGGAAAAAGCTAATATTTCATAACCTCTCACCATACACAGTGCATCTAGTTGGTAGACGTTTACTCATCGTGTTACATCATTTTAGATTGAGCGTTTATTATTATTTTGTACTAGTCCCACTAAAATTCTACTCTGTAGAAGTGTGTATTAATTCAGCTGAACAAGTGTGTACTAATAGTGAACATGAGAAAGCGGAAAAACAAAATGATGACCCTGGAACATCCACTTCTAACCATGTAGATCGAGATATCGGTTTTGGAATTGTGAACCCAGATAACGGGACTTCATTTGAAGAGCTGCTTCTGGAAATGGTGAAACAACACAGAGGAAAAGAAGACAAGAAACCTTGAAGAAAAATCGCGAGTGGAGCTGAAATTATAACTGCTTCAGAGGTAATTACACGTTTACAGGAAAACCCAATTAAGAAGACAGTGAGAAAAAAGTAAAGTCTCTAACGTAGTCAGTGAATCAGAAACGAAGTAGTTTGTGAAGACCAGAGTGACGATGATATTGACGAAGAATTTAGAGACCAGGAAGAATTGATCACATTTATGGATGAACTAAACAAAGAAAATTCAGATGTGAATGTTAGTGATTGGATATTGGTAGTATTCATGATACTGTCAACAAAAAAAGAAGACGAAGAAGTAGAAGTAAAATTTTTAAGAAAAGTTTATTCTTTAGATCCAACTGCTACAAATTCTTTCATCTGGGCTGACCCTGAGGAATGTGCTTTCATTGGATCTCAAGATATTATTATGGTTCTTCCAAAGCCAGTTGTTAGTTCATTTGTAATATAACTCGATTTATTCAAATATGTTACTTTACCTTTAGGATATATTCATGTTTTTTCTTCACTTTTAGTTATTCAGCTAATGTCCATTTTTTGTTAAAAAGTTTGTAACTTGAAGAGTTTGTGAGATAAAAGTTTTTTTTTTGCACCAGTCGAAAAATAAAATATCGCAGTGCATTGCATATTATTATGAGGACTTGTAGGCAATACCCATAACTATATTATGCCAAAATTTGAAATCTGCAACTCTAGTGCTTTGTTTAAAAATATGGTATATATACGAACTTTCCAAATATTGCTACACACTTACCCCACCCATATATATATATATATCTATCTATATATATCTATATATATATATATATATATATATATATATATATATATATATATATATATATATATATATATATATTTATATATATATATGTATATACATGTATATATATACAGGGTGGACGACCCGGGACTGCATCGATCAATATCTCAGAAACTTAATGTAGGGAAAATTCGAAATTTTGGAAACTGGCTAGATGTCTTAGGGCCTATTCAGCTAAAATATTTTCATTTATTGGGCATTTTCGGTTATACCGGAAATAGACCCTGAGTCGCTTATTTTAAATGGGACACCCTCTCTATTATTACATTTTCGAATTATTCCCAAGATTCTAGACAGATTCTATGCATCATGTCCTATACCTAGCTCTGAGCGTTCTTGAAATATTTAAGTTTTTATGTCAAAAATGACGACTGCAAAATAAGGGGTTTCCATTTGAAAAAATTGATTTGTATCAGTTTTCTCAATCTCATTTTAGATCTTATTTTTTGAACACCCTGTATGATTAGTTATCCAAATATTATACAAAATATATTGAAGTAAGTCCTTCTCAACAAGGAATCCAACACAAAGTAAGTAGTAAGGCTTCCTTATAGGAACAATTGATAATTATTTTAGGACTTGTAATCGTCATTTTTGACATAAAAACTTAAATATTTAAAAAACGCTTAAACTTAAGTAAAGGACATGATGCATAAAATCTGCCTAGAATCTTGGGTAAATTTCAAAAATGTATTAATAGATAGGGTATCCCATTTAAAATATGCGACTTAGGGTCTATTTCCGGTATAACAGTAAATGCCCAATAAATAAAAATATTTTAGCTGAATAGGCCCCAAGACATCTAGCCAGTTTTTAAAATTTCAAATTTTTCCTACATTAAGTTTTTGAGATATCGATCGATGCAGTTCCTGGGGGTCCACACTGTATGTATATATATATATATATATATATATATATATATATACATATATATATATATATATATATATTATATATATATATATATACACAATTATATTTATACTCCACATAACCACATCATACTTTCTAAGAGAGTATTAATGATATGCGCACTAATCACAGCGGCATCCATCTAAAACCGTGGTAGCTCACTTCAAGTCGAAAAGAAACGCCAATTGCCGAAAACTCATGTCACTTCACACCCATACGTCACTCTGTGATTTGTTCGCAAGAAACAAATTAGACTGTCTAGTATATCCATCGTATGTGGCACAGGTGTTGAATTTTCTAACATTCTACTTTGAAGGATGAATAGGAACTCCATGTGGTGGATTCTCATGAAGATAGAAGGTTGATTTGAATAATCATAGATTTTTCAAATGATTTTCACAACGTATTATTATGGTTATTATAGGCTGCACCTTCTTAGTGTATATAAACATTCATTTTCAGTATATAGATTCATATATATATATATATATATATATATAATATATATATATATATATATATATATATATATATATATATATATATATATATATATATATATATATATATATATATATATATATATATTGTTCAGAAAGATTTCCGCGGTCGAAAGTATTTGAAAAACTTGGTTCACGGAATGAACCCCGTAAAAAATTTTTTAAATCTTTTACGCGGTTCATTCTGTGAACCAAGTTTTTCATATATATATATATATATATATATATATAATATATATATATATATATATATATATATATATATATATATATATATTATATATATATATATATATATATATATATATATATATATATATATAAAAGTAGAGCAGAATCATCGGTATAGCCCGCTTATATGGAAGCAGCCGTTGACACGTGTTTCGGACTCTTTGGTCCTCATCAGAACGACGTAGCCAAGCATTGGATTGAAAACTTGGAGATGAAAATAGCACAACAAACGAAATCCCCTGCTACGGAAGACAATCACACATTTGTGGCTTATTGTTCTGTGATTGTCTTCCGTAGCAGGGGATTTCGTTTGTTGTGCTATTTTCATCTCCAAGTTTTCAATCCAATGCTTGGCTACGTCGTTCTGATGAGGACCAAAGAGTCCGAAACACGTGCCAACGGCTGCTTCCATATAAGCGGGCTATTAGATGATTCTGCTCTACTTGTTTAATATTTTCCCGCGAATAATTTCTTTGTTGTTATATATATATATATATATATATATATATATATATATATAGAGGTAAACAAAATAAGAAGGAAACTTCTTTAGAGTGAGAGAAAAGACCATAGAAGTAAATTCAATTTTGAGTTACCACGAAACAAATTTTCATTTAGACTTAATAATTTTTCAGAAATATATCAGACACAGTTTCATATTTCCACCGTAGCTTCAGTCAATTTAAGTCTGAGGGAAAATCGAGTAATTAATGCAGAAAACGCAATCAAAATTCTTAGGAGTCATAAAAATTTAATATTCGATTATAAAACAACGACGTAAACTCGTTCTTTTGAAACCAGATGAATTGAATCCGCGTTTTTATTCAACCTTCATTCAATCATGTCTATACTAATATCACGTTTCAAAAAAAAACATCTACCCAATCGTAAACATCGCTTTAATAATATATTCACTGTTCATGTTTAGGTTATCAAAATCAAATCATAAAAATGTGCAAGTTGACGATGGTCAATTTAATAACTACATAAAGTGAACAAGGAAAGTTCTTCAATAATTTGAAAGATAACAACTTTCCAAGAGAGCTAGTTATATGTATTCTCCGACGAGAATTCTACATTCTCAATCCAACAGTGAATTATAGAAATCGTCAAGTTACTCCGACTCTAAATCTGTATACAGCTGTTTCGATCTTATTAGATCTCATCAGTGCAGCTCATTTAACTCGGAGTGAATTCACAAATTTCTAATTGTTCTCTAAAACAAATCGCTCCAGGAATACTATCTGGATAACAACCCAGATCGCCCTCCACCAAGGATATTGGAAATCAAAAATTCACCGCTTCGATCGAAAATGCAGTATTCCATCGCGATAATACATAGTTCCTGACATGAAATCTTCTCTGCATCTGTGGCGTATGTGGTAGAAATTTATCAATTCACTCCGAGTCCAATAAGCTGCACTGATGAGATATAATAAGATCGAAACAGCAGATTTTGAGTCGAGGTGACTTGATGATTACTATAATTCACTGTTGGATTGTGAATTTAGAATTCTAGTCCCAGAATACATATAACCAGCTCCCAACAAAGTTGTAAGATAATTTTTTAAATTATTGAAGAAATTTCCTTGTTCACTGTATGTAGTTCAGGTTATCTTCACCGGGAAATTGTAGAATGAAAAAATAACAATATTTTAAATGCAGATCAACTTTGTTGTAAGCTTCTCAATATTTTTTTTTATTTATTTAGGCCTACTAAAGTCCCCAAACGGGACTATACAGCTGTACAATAGATACAAAAATAATTTACAGAATTAATTTTACACAGGTAATTTTCTTAATTACTTTACAGGGATTTCACTATGCCATTTTACACATTCAATTTACAGTCTTGTAGATATTTAAAAGTATGTTGTATTTGACTGTATTTCAGTTCTGATAAGAAAGAGTTAGAGTTGGCAGAAAACAGTTTAATCTTTGCTAAATTCATAAACAGGAAATTTCTCTGTATGTTGTAAGAAGGGCATTACCAAAGTATATGATCTAGGTCCTGATTTTCACAACCGCAAGAGCATGATGAGTTCTCGATTATGCCTATACGTGCTAATGACGCAGCTAAGTTGTAGTGGTTACTTCTACAGCGATTGATGCTAACTACTAGTTTTCTAGGCAGATTTTTTTTCCAGAACCAAGGCTCGATACTTTGGGTTATGAAATTTTGGAAGTAAAGTGAACCTTTGATTCTCCCTATGCTTACATTCAATATTGATTCAACTAGGTAATAAAATAGATAAAACATCGTTATATATGAAACTGGAAGTGAATCCTCACTCACTGTAATTATATCAATTTCAAAAATATCAACTGTCTGTGGTCTATGCGGTTGGGAAATTGTCTAGGGCACAGACGGTACCGGGTTCGAATCCTTGGTAAGATATGGATGTTGTGAATGTCCCATGAGTTTCAGCGGTTACATTTATATATTTACTGGGTAATGTACAAAAAAAAAATTTCAAAAATAAGTAAAACACTTTAGAATATAACTCGATTGAATATTTCGATGAAATCATTCTTTCTAGCAATGAAACTCAAGCAAATGATTGCTTTATTTTAATTAATTACATATTGTAAATAAAACTTCACAGTTTTTGATTTTCAATATATTTTTTTAACATGACAATTGTTTCGCCAATACCCAACAAATTCAAAAGATAAAACTACAGAACAAAATAAGTCAGGGATCTATAAGCTAAAGTATATGTTGGCCAAATTGACAGGAACTTTAGAGTTCGAATATCAGAACATAAAAGAAGTTACGACAAGGAAAAATTAGATTCTACCTATGCATCACATCTCTTAGAACAAAATCATATTTTTAATAGTGAATTTGAAATATTACATATAGAAAAGAAAGGCTATAAACTCAATTGATTAGAAACTCAAATTAATAGTTTGAAACAATCCAATAATTTGTTAAATGACCAATTAGATATGAATAGTTCACCGTTGTTAAATCTCTTCTAGATCTAATATTGAATATTTGTGCTTATTGTGTTTTCCCATGTCATTAACAGTTTGTACTTTCTACCTGCTAAGTGATTACGTTTAGGTTTTCCACATTCTCTTTGTGTATTGAGTATTCCTTTCCTTAATCTTTCAATATCTCGTTGTAAAAGTTGGTATGTATTATACACCTGAAGAAGCCACTGTGTATTGACGAAACAATTGTCATGAAGTTTTATTTGCAATATTATAATAGTACAGTAAATAGAGACACAAAAATGGCATTTACTAAAAAAAAATACTTAATGGCTGAAATTTTGATGTGGTGTTCGGGGGCATGTCCTGAGTCTAAAACTGAGTTTTTGTATTCGAGGGGGTGGGGGAAGATACAACCCCCGGTCTATATGGGGGTGAGTTCGTTTCAATTCTATATCTCCGTTGCTGTTGCCCGTACAGTCAAGTCCAAGGGATCATATTTGTAGGAAATTGAAATATCTATCCAATGATAATAAAATCGAGGTCAATCAGGTCAATTACAATTGCCGGTCAAATGTCAAAAGTGAAGGGTAGTTTTTCATTTTTTGCGAATACCGTGAAACCGGTAAGTCTTTTCGCATACTGCTTGGATACCATTTCAAAGTACTTGAAGTTATCTACAAAATTAGCTCTCGAACACCCTTCTACGATGAAGAGTTTTCCATCATTCCAACGATCAAGTTGACCGCGCGCGCCAATGTTGACCGCGCGAGCCGCGTGTCGTACTTCTGATTGCTCGTACATTGCACTCTCTACGTGCAGTTAATAATTATCGTTGAATTTTTCCTAATTAGAATTAATAATATGGGTGAAGGTGGACTTGTTTTTACGTGCGTTTTGTTTTGAATCTCACCGTAGATTATTAAAATACTTCAGGGAAGTTTAGTCAATACTGGGGTTGGAAGAAAACGAAGAGCATTTATATGCCCGTCGCCTGCGAAAAAGATCCGGCGCCGCCAAGTTTGCTGAAATTAATTTCCTGCACCTGCAAAACTAGTTGTGGAAAGGCCTGTGGATGTCGAAAAGCTGGGCTGAAATGTTCTCCGATTTGTGGGACTTGTAGCGGTACCGCGTGCAACAACATCGCCCAATATTATACACTGCAAGAAGATGACGATTTTCTCAACGACGACAGGAACTCGCCATCCATTCCTGAAGAAGACGTTCGTGGTGGCACATTCGAAAAGGATGATGAATACGAAGATGACGAAAAAAGTCCATCCAAAAGAGCCAAATTCACATGAAAGTCGCCAGCAGGAAAACTTCGAGGTAAATTAATGATCGAGACACTTCAAATCATCAAACAGTACACGGAAATACAGATACATACATGACAGAGCACAGAACATTCAAAAGTTGGGGTTTTTATAGGGTTTTAGTGAGTAGGAATCTCACACTATTCGGCAAGGGCAGACCTTGTCGTTTGTCCTTGAAAAAAAAAACGAGTCCACCTTCAACCATATTATTAATTCTAATTAGGAAAAAATTCAACGATAATTATTAACTGCACGTAGAGAGTGCAATGTACGAGCAATGAGAAGTACGACACGCGACTCGCGCGGTCAACATTGGCGCGCGCGGTCAACTTGATCGTTGGAGTGATCATCTTGTAGGTAACTTCAAGTACTTTGAAATGGTATCCAAGCAGTATGCGAAAAGACTTACCGGTTTCACGGTATTCGCGAAAAATGAAAAACTACCCTTCACTTTTGACATTTGACCGGCAATTGTAATTGACCTAATTGACCTATGACCTCGATTTTATCATCATTGGATAGATAATTCAATTTCCTACGAATATGATCCCTTGGACTTGACTGTACGGTCAACAGCAACGGAGATATGGAATTAAAACGAACTCACCCCCATATAGACCGGGGGTTGTATCTTCCCCCACCCCCTCGAATACGAAAACTCAGTTTTAGACTCAGGACATGCCCCCGAACACCCCCTCAAAATTTCAGCCATTAAGTATTTTTTTTTAGTAAAATATACCTTTTTACTGTACTATAATGGGTTTTCATCAAGTATCGGCCCAATCAATTAGTTAATTATATATTTTCAGATGATGTTTACTTTACTGTCACTTTGTTTATGTTTGAATTAAAAACTTGAAAACATCTTCTCTTCAGTATATTTAAAGTATTTTGTAGACAAAGTAATAAAAATTCATAGAGAAAATGTATGGTATTATAACTATTGATGAGATTTCGATCACAGAACATTACATTCCAAATTACTGTTTTTGGCACTTCAATTATAGAATATAATTGCAGCTATCGCTCTGCATATTCGAGTATTGTTTCCGTACGCAATATCAAATTTTAACGAGAAAATTTCTCAATCAAAAGTCATATATATTGAAACAACCTACATTATGAGATCTATTAAATTGAATGTTTAATAAACTGTTGGTTTATTATTGCGAAACACTGAAACGATATTAGACGTCAATTGTTATATTTTATCGTATCATAACTGTTAAATATTCGTATTTGTGCGTAGTCATTTATATTTTTTTTAGATATTCCTATTTTTTCTACAGAAAATTGTTTTGTAATTAGAAATTAGGAAAAATAATCAAATTAACGTACGATATTGTTTTCATTATATTACTGCCAAAGTTCAGATAAACAACTTCATTAAGTCCGAATTATGGTCAATAAAAAGTTATGGTTTTATAACAAAAGTAGTTATATGCTACTAAATTTACCCGTCAAATATATTTTATCCTTCATTTTTAGTTGTTATTCAGGGATACTTACATAAAATCAAATACAAATAACAACGAATGCTAAGTCTTTTTTCTATAAACACCTTATACAAACAAATTTTTCAGAAATTAGTTGTTCGTATTTCTTTCAAATCGTTATGACAATATTGAATTTGTTAAAAAAGCAGTAATTGGGTTTTTGAAAAAAAAATTATAAATTTTTGTAATGTATTTTGAAACTTCATCATAAATCATACTAGCATTCGATGCGAAAGCCCTTTAAAAATTAATTTTCATCATTTATAAATAATTTAAAATTAATAAAATTTACAAAGAATCGCCGGGCTAAAAACGCGCCACGATGGGTGGCCATAGCCATGTTTGTGACGTCATATTATTAAAGGAATTTCTTAATAGTGTAAATTGAAGGAAAATATCCTAAATTCGGTGCAAAAAATCATTTATTATAGCCAGTGGCGGATTTAACGGTAGGCGTAGTACGCATTCGCCTACGGGGCCTGGCCGTAGAACGGGGGCCCTCGACGGCCCTCAAGTAAAAAAGGTTTTTTTTCTTAGAAAAATTTTTGGGGGCCCACATCGAGTCAGAAGTCTAGTCATAACAATAACACTGTTGGAATATCTACTATAAATTGGTATTAGTCATATGTTCACCATATCAATCTAGTTTTAGTTCACGCCACAGGACACAATGCTAGTCCTTCAATAAAATTATTTTTGGCAACAGTTCAAAGAATATACAACTATTTTGCCCACTCACGCCGACGTTAGAATAACTTGTTAGAAGCCACACAGAAGATATTAAATTTGGTTGGTAACATTCTCAACGATTTGTAAAAAGACATATTCAAACGTGCAATGAGGATGAGAACGAGGAGAGCTTTTAAACTGAGATTTGAAGCTGAAAAGTTTGAGAACTACGCGATGGGCATTGCGCCAAAAAGCCGTTGAGGTAGTTCTATTCAATTTTGAAAAAATTGTCCAATGTTCAGCTGGGGAAACAGAAATGGATTGGACCTTCCACATAAATTTTTTATGGTGCAATTCTGTCCTTAAAATTATCAATACATCTCAATTGATATTGCATAGTACAAAAACCGATAGTTTCGTCGCCCAGATCACACTCTGAACATCTTTGAAAATTTTATTTGGGTATAACTAGGCTATGATGAGGCAGGTCTTCCGGTATAGCGAGAAAAACGCACCGCTCTAGGAGCTGCCGATAAACATAGAGTTGGATACTTTGAGGATATAGACAGAATGTGTAGTGAGCTATCACAACGGATTGAAGGATTTACTGAAATTAATGATATATTTGGTATTTTGACACCAGAAAGATTGAAACAATTAAAAGATATTGTACTCCATAATGTAGTGAAAGAGCTAAATGGAAAATACAAATTCGTAACTGATGATTTGAGAAGAAAAATCTAATGCTTTCAAGATGTGTTTTTCACAACTGAGACCATCACGCAGAACTGGTGCGTAGGTATCACACTATTCAGAATTCATATTGAGGAAAAATCTTGAAGAATGCTTACCAGAATTTGTGGTCATTGTGAGAATATTTTTAACGCTTCCAGTCAGCATAGTCAGTGTATAACGTATTAGGAGTTCTTCAAAACACATCAAGCAGCTTCGAAGAAGTACATTAAGCGAGGAGAGACTGAACGATTTCAGCATATTGTATGTCGAGAAAAAATTAGCAGAAGATTTGGATTTAAAATCATATACTATTATATGGATTTGAAGTCATATACTATCTTGCAAATTTGAAAGTTAGAAGGGGCGCCAAATTCTGTTGAAATATAATTATACATACCTGTATTTTATCATTTATTGTATATTGAATATCTTTGTTTATTTTCTTTGCAATTATTCTTCTTTCGAGCTGTTCACTTAATATCTATTTTCTTTCCGCATGCAACAATGTAAGTCATATATGTAATAATTATTATGAATCATCTCTAAATAATTCCATAATATTACCCATATCAACATTATTTTAAAAATTTAAGGCTTACAGTTGAAGGGGAGGGAATACTTTAAGGGCCTTACACAAGGTTGCCCATGGGGCCTCTTTTCTTAGATCCGCCACTAATTATAGCTACTTTTAAGTCATGTGTGTTGAAGGGTTTATAAAGGCTAATTCCGATAATAATCTTGTGGAACATTTAAAAACATTTTTTGGGTTGTTTTTGTAATATTCGTACATAATGGTACGAAGCAGGCACAATAACTGTTCACGTTTCATATTTTAGAAATATTTATCAATGTATTGACGATAACGACAAGATTTAATGGATTGAGAGACAGAACAGTGTATCAGCTGTGTGCTACAATGAGTAGAAATTAACATTGTGATGTCACACGCGTTTTTGTTTGTTCGGGAACTGTCTGCATGTTGTTGGTACTGGATTCAAAATTTTAACTTTTTAATTAGAACGAAGAAAAATAGTTTTATTATAAGACGTATTTATGATCCATTTATCACAAAAACATTTTTTTTTAATGCCCAATTCCGTTGCCATGGTAACTAACTTTACTTTCTCAAATATCAACATTTTTTCTTCTGCTCCTTTTCAACCTACTTATTTCCGTACGTATTTATCAAATTTTGATTGGGTTGAATTAAAAATTTCTTGCAAAAACACTATTTCAAGAAGAAATTCTGAAATCCAAATTCAAGAACATTATCAAGGAGAGGGTTATGCCTGCTGAAAGCTTTGACTTTTGCATTCAATTTCATCTTGTTAACATGACACATACAAGATCACAAAGAGAAGGAACGGCCCTCTCTTCGATAATGTTCATGAATTTGGATTTCAGAATTTCTTCCAAAATTAAATTAACAAAAGATAGATATATATATATATATATATATATATATATATATATATATATATATATATATATATATATATATATGTATTGATAACTGAAACCAATAGAAAATATTAAAACTTCAAAAGTTGAGTTAATGATATAGTCTAGGCATCGAAGACCAAAAAAGACCAAATAGCGGAAATAATTCATGTAGAAGCCAATTTTGCCACACTTGTAGAAGAAGGTATCCTTAACAACATACCAAAAGTACTGTGGGGTGTAGGTGGAGCTAACGGTAGCGGGGTCTCTATTAGGTCCCTTTTTTCAGTTTTTCGTTAATAACTCAAAAATTACTACCTCTAGCAAAAAATGTTTCAGTACTAACTTAATGTACATAAAATACTATAGAGAAAAGATTTCGTACACTTTTCTGCTAAGATCAATGTTTAAGGATATGTGGAGGAGGTAAACGGAAAATTTTAAAAAAAAACGTTTTCACTGTTAAAAATTGAATGTTTATTGTTGAATATTGAATGTTTATTGTTAAAAAAGAAATGCTTATTGTTTAATTATTTAATTGACTGCGTGCACGTGTAATCGGTAAAATGATTGAAAAATTGTCTGCGGAGGGGAACACAGTGTAATGTGCATCGTTGGAGCCTACGGTAGGGGAGGAACGTTGGAATGCCTGGGCTGCCCTTAACAGGTCACTATTCGAGCTATTCGAGCACATTTACTTGTTCACCTTGTTTTATGCCCAATTGTTCTGGAAGGTACCAATGTTTCAGAGGAAGAGAAGAGGTAGATCTTGACTATGCTAACCAACATAGGAACTTATTTTACAAGACAAAGTTCACACATTCATCTGGAATCCCTCAAGGATATTGGGACTACCGCTGCTTTGTGGGTTCAGTACTTCCACATGGTTACCTTGAATTTCATTGTTTCTGAGCGTCGTGGTGCTTGGGATGACCATTTGGCGTGTGTACAGCAAATTATCCTATTTTTTCATGCAAGTGGGCACTTCCAGTGCGCAAAATGTGTCCATCTCTACGTACAACATATACAACTAAAAGCTAGCCATCCGGAGGCGTTGAGTTTACTGAAAAGGGGTACTTTACTATTAATCGTACAGGTACACCTTGAGCAGGTATTTGATCGGATATGGTTATAGAACAAACATTTATGCGCTCCATGAAAAGTTCAGGTGACCTGATGCGAGGAAAAGGAATTACTGATTCTGTACTCGCCAAGTGGGTTCACCAGGAGGCACCGCCAACTGCACGTCATTGGAGGAGTTCACTGAAGTAGTTTTCGCAACTGGAGAGCAACACATTGATGGGTCAAGGGAGAAGATGAGAACCTTAACCCAGTTAGCACGAACGACCCTGTGGCACCCGAAAGTTTAGATTTCGACATACAAGATCATCCTTAAACACTTATTATTTCATGTTTGACAATAAACATCATTTTTAAAAACAAATATTTTATTTTAAACAATAAAAATTCCATTTTTAATAGTGAAAACTTCATTTCTAACAATAAACATCTCATTTTCAACAATAAAAACGTTTTTTTTCAAAATTTTCCATTTTCCCCCCTCCATATCTCCTTAAGCATTGATCCAAGCAAAAAAGTGTATAAAACTTTTTTTGACGAAAATTTTATGTGGATTAATTTAGTACATAAACATTTTTTCGCTAGATATAGTAGTTTTCTAGTTATTAACGAAAAACTGAAAAACGGGACCTTTAGATGACCCCCTCCCCCGTTAGCTCCAACCCCACCCCTCAGTACTTTTAGTATGTTGCTAAGAACACCTTCCTCTACAACTACGCCAAAATTGGCTTCTACATGGAAGGAAGGAAGCAAGGAATCACACGTGTTTCATTCCTCCCTGAAGAATGTGTCAGGGAGGCGGGCAGCTTGAGTTTGGGATTAACTCCTTCAGCCAGATCATAGGATACACTTGTATGTACAAGTGCATTAAGGATAGGTGAGACAGGATATCTATGGAACATAGGAAGTGTGGGTAGGGTTCAGAGGATTAATACTGGCCCAGCATTCGCCTTATAAGTTTGCAAGCAGTGACTTACATTACCATGAGGAAACCTCTGAGAAAAACTCATGGCAGACCAGTCGGCCCCGGGGTTTGAACCCGAGACCTCCCAAATACTAGCCAGCGTACCTAACATACTCGACTGACTAGCTTGGTGCTCCTACATGAATTATTTCCTCTATTTATACTTCGTTGCCTGGACTAATAGCTTTATTCGAATAATAATTTTTGTTAAATATTGCCTGACGTATCTATTTTTCAAATGAAGTGGTGGGGGGTGATTCAATGTTTATTTGAATAAACAGCTGTAACTACGACTGACCGGATTTTGACAAAATCAATATATATAGTATTCAAATTTTAATGCATTTTGCTTATTGAATATACAAATTTAGAGCTATGAAAAAATGCTTCATATTTCATTCAATTTTATTGTAATAAATAGGGTTGAAGAAATGGCAGAACTCCCACTTAGCTGACTGTTGACGCGAGAATCGTGAAATGGTGCTCATACTCCCAAAAATATAATATAAGGAAAGTTTGAGGCAGTTCTTCGCTGGAAATTCCTACCTCGGTTAACATTCAAATAAAACCGACATTCCAATTTCATAGAGGGTTCCTTTGCATAAAGCAAAAAAATATTGAATTTAATATTCTCATAATACATTATCTAGAAATAGACTTGTATTTCCGTGTAATATAATTCATTTATGCTCCTGTTTAAATATGCATCAAACTCATCGGTTATGCAAATTTTTAATAATGGAAAATAAACTGTATCTACATAGTTTTCCCAAAATGAAGGATATTTTGTTAGGGTTCAACTTCGCCTAGATGTTGCTATCTCACGAATTAATATCTCTTAACTTTATTTTGATCTTCACTGAAGACTTCTGGTTGTATTTCAAAATAATCAGGTAATTA
This sequence comes from Cynegetis impunctata, assembly GCA_030704885.1. Lineage (NCBI taxonomy): Eukaryota > Metazoa > Arthropoda > Insecta > Coleoptera > Coccinellidae > Cynegetis > Cynegetis impunctata. The sequence goes on along the minus strand of JARQZK010001465.1, from coordinate 803,697 downwards.
GAAGCAAGTTAAAGATACGGTTTCAGAAAATTAGGATATATTTTGGAGTGGCTGAATATGAGAATTGAACTTCTGATTAATACAACGATATTCCAGATTCGTTACTATTCAACTCAAAGAAATTTGCAGTTTTCTTTTTATACTCTTTCCATTCGCACTTCAATATTCTTACATTTTTCATGCGCCACTTCACTTCGGACTTGATTTTTGCAAGGTTTCATTTTTTACTTATCCATACAGTCCATTAGAGCTTCTGAAAGGCTCTGTTGTTTTTATAGGATATACATGAAACTTGCTAGGGGGAAAAATCTTTCATCTAACAAAACGTTAGTTGTGACTTTAACCCTTTTGCATATATGATCAAACATGGTCCACAAATGATTTTGTCGTGCTGAAAAACGTTATCGAAATACAGTCAAACTTGACTTTACTAGCCTAATGTTTGTTGAATTCAATATGAGTTAGAATGAATTTCCTTGTATCGAAAGAATCAAAACACTCATCGTAATAATATAATTCAATAAATTTGGTCAATGCTTAAAAATGATTAGAATCTTTACCATAGGTTGAAAAAAATTACTTATGTTCAAGGCATAGAAACTTATGTTTTCATTTATTCTCTTTTTTTCAGTTTCAATTTGAAGAACAATTCTATTTAGAATATTGATATGAAACGCTACTACTTCTAATGATATTTTTATCAGTTTCAATTATTCCAATTATACTTATAAGATTCATAATGTGGATTCAGTTCCATATAGTTTTTATCATTACAAAGATTACATTTAGAAGTGTGGAAAAGTAGATAATTCAAGCAGAAGTATAATGATAATATATCTATATATATATATATATATATATATATATATATATATATATATATATATTTATATATATTTATATATATATATATATATATATATATAATATATATATATATGTATATATATATATATATATATATATATATATATATAAATATATATATATATATATATATATATATATATATATATATATATATATAAAGAAATATAATATATATATATTATATATATATTAAGTGGATATTTTCCTGACCTGTTATGTTTTATTAATATATAATTCTTGGGGGTAGGTCATTTATAATGTTGAAGAGAGTTTATCTCTAGGTTTCAATAATGAGCAACATTTTTACGCGTTTCGGCGATCAGCCATTTTCAAATCAAAATTTATTATCTAAAACACAAACAAATGGTTTCACAAATACATCAAACATTAAGAACAATTGTTACTTATAAATTTAAGTGAAAATTCATATATGGATTGACTACAGTACGAAGCATTCAACGTTAGTACAATTCACTGGTTTAACTGTGAGTGGCAGAGTATGCACGACGATCGCATATGGATAGACAGTTTTTATACAATATTTTTGTTTACATGATAAAGGGCATGAAGCATCTGACTTTTCAGTCAAAGTCCTCTAACAAAAATAATAAACCAATCCAACAATCTCCGCAGCATTATCTATTATATTACTAAAATGAAAATTAATTTCCGAAACAAGGGTTGAGAAAAAACAAAAAAAAAAAAAAAAATTTTTAAAACAAGATAAACAAAAATTAATGAACGTGGAAGTAAAATTGCAATTTTATCATTGAAAAAGATTTTGATAAGTGTGAATAAAGCTGTGAATAAAGTGTGAATAGCTTTATTCACACTTATCAAAATCTTTTTCAATGATAAAATTGCAATTTTACTTCCACGTTCATTAATTTTTGTTTATCTTGTTTTAAATATTTTTTTTTTTTTTTTTGTTTTTTCTCAACCCTTGTTTCGGAAATTAATTTTCATTTTAGTAATATAATAGATAATTGCTGCGGAGATTGTTGGATTGGTTTATTATTTTGTTAGAGGACTTTGACTGAAAAGTCAGATGCTTCATGCCCTTTATCATGTAAACAAAAAATATTGTATAAAAACTGTCTATCCATATGCGATCGTTCGTGCATACTCTGCCACTCACAGTTAAACCAGTGAATTGTACTAACGTTGAATGCTTCGTACTGTAGTCAATCCATATATGAATTTTCACTTAAATTTATACGTAAGTAACAATTGTTCTTAATGTTTGATGTATTTGTGAAAACCATTTGTTTGTTTTTTAGATAATAAATTTCGATTTGAAAATGGCTGATCGCCGAAAACGCGTAAAAAATGTTGCTTCATTATTGAAACCTAGAGATAAACTCTCTTCAACATTATAAATGACCTACCCCCAAGAATTATATATTAATATATATATATATATATATATATATATATATACATATATATGAATTCGTATTATCCATATGTGAGTTCATATTTAATAAAATACAAATAAAAAATAAAAAAAATTGTGAGAGTTTTTTTCATTTGCATTTTATTATATATGTATACATATATATATATATATATAATATATATATATATATATATATATATATATATATATATATATACATATATATATATAGTATATATATATATAATTATTTATTCGAATTGTTGTTGCCTGTGAACTATTTCTAATCTCTTGATAACTATTAGCAATAACAGGCTTGTTGAATCTTAAAAAACTCGATTTTATTAAAAAGTTGACGTTTCGCCACGACATTCGTGGCTTTATCAAAACTTTTTGATAATATATATGAATATAAAAAATTATATAGGGTAGATCCAGAAGTAATGCCAACCCAATATTTCAACTAATATATTAATACAGAAATTGGATGATATTTCACTCTTGGTGTTTTAAGAGATGCCGAAAAAGTTATCCTAAGCGCAACTAACCGAATAAACAAATTAGTCCCTTCAAAAACTGAATTAACCTCACTCAGAAAATGTCGATATCGATAGGTATTTAATCACGGAACATAACTCCCCTCTTAATCCACACCGAATACGCACACCACTTAACAATATCCTGGATATTATATTATAATCTCGTAACAATAGCAATTATCGCATATAACGTTTTTGTTACAGCTGGGTTCCCTTCTGCCTGTGACCACTCCCGCACCGCCAACTACTAACGACCCACATCTGCGTCCCCCTTTCGAAGTTAGCAACCTTATTAATCATATATCAAAACCAGCGGATATCTCAAATGTAAGTATCTCTATTATTAACGTTTTAATTAAGATCTATCTCTGATACTATTTCGAATCACTGCTTATCGTCGATTTTACGAACTCAATTATTGAGTTTACGGAACATGCTTATGTATTCGTAATTTCAGTATGAATCCCATCGGCCTGAAACCTATAATACCATTTCGGTTTAATGGTGGGTGTTTGGGAACATGACTGATAATTTTGCCTATATATATTATCCTGCCACAATGGTACTTGTATTGTGCGATAATCTAGATCAGTAATTCCCAAATAGTGGTCCGCGGACCCCTTGAGGTCCAGGGCTTAGCTCAAGGGGGTCCGCGAAGGTGAGAGCAAAGAAACGAACGAACATTTTTACTATTAATAGAACAAGAATATTGTGAATAATTTTTTTCAATACCAATAAAAGAGTTTGTCAGGTTTGGAAACTAGTTAATCTCATTAACTTTATTAAAGCCAGGCCGGTAATTTTCCGAAATTCTAGACAATATGTGAAGAAACTGGCTTTGACTATTTTCAACTTCTTTTACATACTGAAGTGCGGTGGTTGTCTCGAGGAAGAATTTTCTTACTCGATTTTTCGAACTCCGTGACGAAGTGCGGTTATTTATAAGAAACTGCAAGGATGTCTTAATAATTTTCCTTGGTTATGTCAACTGATTTCAAATATAAGACCTAATTTTGAGCAAGCAATGCGCGAAAAAATTAAATTTCATTGTGCACAATTACGCCAATAAATAATTTTTTCTACAACTCGTTGTTTGGTTCTTCATATATTATAATTTTTTTTCATATTTTATTTTGAAAAAATATCATAATTTGTATTAAATAATATGTCCTTTCTTTTTTTTCATTTCTTTGAATTTTTAAGTTGAAATAAGAATATGTAATGATGCTAATAAATAAGATAATCATTGGATATATGTATTTTATTTTCATTGTTTGGTTTGGGTTCCATCAAAAATTGGTTTGTAAATTGGGTGTCCGGGAGTTGAAGTAATTTGGGAACCACTGATCTAGATGTCTCCCTTAGGTTTCCAAATTTTTCGTACAAAATTTTCTGATTCCTGAGTAATTTTACGATTGAGAATTAACCTCAATATGTTTTTTTTTAGAGCAAATATAGCTTTTAAAATCAGTGCTAGAAATTTCTCAGATTTACCAATTCGAATATTCTTTGAAATATTCTAATGGAGTCGAGTATCGAATATTCAAGTTTTAAAACAGCTGGAATAGTCGAATTTAAAAATTCCTAGGTTTGCTTGAATTTAATATGAATTCTTCAGAACAAATGAAGCTATTAAATTCAGTGCTAGAATTTTTTCAGATTTACCAATTGGTATATTCTTTGAAATATTCTAATGCAGTCGAGTATCGAATATTCAAGTTTTAAAATAGCTGGAATAGTCGAATTTAAAAATTCCTAGGTTTGCTTGAATTTAATATGAATTCTTCAGAACAAATGAAGCTATTAAATTCAGTGCTAGAAATTTCTCAGATTTACCAATTCGTATATTCTTTGAAATATTCTAATGGAGTCGAGTATCGAATATTCGAGTTTTAAAATAGCTCGAATAATCGAATTGAAAAATTCCCAGGTTTGCTTGATTTTAATATAGTTTCTTTAGAACAAATGAAGCTATTGAAATCTCAGATTCACTTATTCGAATAGATTCGAGTCTCGAATACTCAAGTGTTGAAATAGCTTAAACGGTCGTATCTAAAGATTATCAAGTGTAGTTAAATTTGATTTGGATTCTTCAGAAAAAATGAAGCTGGTTCAATCAATGATAGAAATTTGTCGGATTTGCCTATTCGAATACTTGTTCGAATATTCATTGTAGTATTCGAGTAGATTCAAATTTCGAATATTCAAGTTTTGAAATAGCTCCAGCATTTAAATTTTTATATTCTGAACTTTGTTTGAATTCAATATGTTTTCTATAGAACAAAGGGATTAAAATCAGATTTACCTATTGAAATACTAGTTCGAATCTTCATTGGAGTATCGAATATTTAAGTATTGAAATAGTTCGAAGAGTCGAATTATTAAATTCTCAAATCTGATTCAGTGGACAGATGAAATTAAATTCAACGACGTTTTCAGACATTTACTAGAAATTGAAGATAATTAGGGAGTATTCTCGAATGATTAATTATTTTGAAAAATTGGAGGTTTTGACTTTCGACCTGCTTTCGAATGGCCATTTTTGGTTGCATATTATGGGTATATAAAGTTAACATTTTGCATGATTCAAATTCTGTAGGTATTTCTGCTGTTTATTTCTTCCCCATCATTGTGAGGAGTGTTTTTTCATATTGCACAATTTATTGTTATATATATATATATATATATATATATATATATATATATATATATATAAAGAGAGAGATATATATATATATATATATATATATATATATATATATATATATATATATATGTTCATTGCATTTACGCTTCAATCCAGAGTCTTGCTTCTATATTATACACTATTCATTCCCAATTAATTTTAATATATATTTTTTCAATTTTCAGTGGCATCCGAAGATGGTGAGTCTAAACTAATTATTTCATCATTCATTTTTCTATATATATATATATATATATATATATATATATAAATCGCACCATATATATATATATATATATATATATATATATATATATACATATATATATATTATATATATATATATATATATATATATATATATATATACATATATATATATATATATATATATATATATATATATACATATATATATATATAATATATATATATATAATATATATGTATATAAATATATATATATATATATATATATATATATATATATATTTATATATAATTATATATATATATATATATATATTTATATATATATATATATATATATATATATATATATATATATATATATATATATATATATATATATATATATATATATATATATATATATATATATTTATAGTTATTGTGAATCCATTTTCTCAATTCTGGTTTTCATATAAGGTTGGTTCTTATCGTTGATTGTAAGAGGTGATATATTAAAGATCAGCTGCTCATTGATAATTATAGATTTTCTACGCTCTATTTTCATAGAATTTCAGTATAAATTATTTCATTTATAAATCTAAATTGGATATTGTTTCAGATAACAGGATTAGTATTATTCTTTAAAAAATACTTCATAACCTAACTTGATCAATAATTGAAGTAAACATCTGGATGGAAAGTTTATAGTTGTTTCTGGATTTTCTAGTTCTGGAAGTACTACAATTTCATTATGGATTTGTTTAATTCACATAGTGTAAATTCTTCAATAATATTAAACGTTCAAACAATCTCCCAAAAGAGCTAGTTATATGTATTCCGCGCCGCGAAATCTGCATTCACTATGCAACAGTGAATTGTCAAGTCACCCCGACTCAAGATCTGCATATGTTTCGTTCTCAATAGGCCACTTCATTGCAGCATATTTAACTCGGAGAGAATCGACATATTTCTAATTGTGCCCCAACAAAAATCAAATTTCATTGAGGGAACAAATACTTCCTGACTTGAAAATCTCATCTACGACAGTGCTGTATGGAATTCCAGAGCACACTAACTCTAACTTAGTGATTATGTCCATAGTATATAGACACTTAGTTAGTGTACTCTGGAATGACATACGCCACTGTCGCATAGTAGACATCTTCATGTCAGCAAGTATTCGTTCTGTCGACGGTATTCTGCATTTTCGGTATAAACAGTGAATTGTTGGTGGTACCTATTATCTTCGGCAGGGGGCGCTATGATTTGTTATCCACATAGTAGTTCGACAGCGATTTGTATTGGAGAACAATAAGAAATATGTCATTTCACTTCAAGTCATGTACTTGAGGTCATGAAGATATCTAATAAGATCGAAACAGCTGTACGCAGATCTAGATTCGGGGTGACTTGATATTTTCTATAATTTACTGTTGAATTGTGAAAACAGATTTAGTGACGCGGAATTTAAATAACGAGCTCCCTTGGAAGATTGATAATTTTAAGAGTTTTCCTTTCGATTTCATTTTATGTAAAAAAATCAAAAATAGATTCTTCTTCAGTAAAAATACTTTATAGCATCGAAATGTGGAACGCTAACTTTGAGAGATATCACTTGAAAATTAATATAAAAAAGGATATTCCATCGTGTTCCAACTCTTTTTAGGGTTCCAACCCCCTATTACTAAGACTTCGTTGTCTGTTACCAGGCTGTATCTCAAGAACCGCGATAGCTAGACAGTTGAAATTTTCACAAATTATGTATTTCTCTTGCCGCCATAAGAACAAAATAAAATAAACATTTAAGGGGAGCTCCCATACAACAAACGCGATTTTTTTGCTCTTTTTTGGTCGATATCAATAATGGCAACAGATAGGCACTTGAAATACTCAGAAAATACTCAGTTGTATTTTTATTTTAATAATAAATAATAAAATTAAAATAAAATAAATATTTAAGGGGGGCATAGTCAATGGTAAGGAACATTTCGTGCGCGACTCCGACTCTCACTTGGCCGATTTTTATATTTTATATAGATATGTTTCAATAGCAGAATTTTATTAAATTTTAAATATTGACTAATCGAAATGAAACTTGAATCGTGCATAATCATTTTCTCTAGCTGAGAATGGCTGCCTTGAATGAACCCTATACCGGGGATGTGCACGGAGTCAGAGGTGCCGATTATGCTTGTTATCGAGAAGCACGTCGGGCTGGATTGCGAGGAACATTCAGAGCTTTCTTGTCTTCTAGAGTGCAAAATGTTGATTCCATCGTCAGACAGGTGGACAGAAAACTACCGGTGAGTATTAATCCAATTTTTAATTTCAGATACTTCTCCCAACAGAATTCATAACGCGAATGAAATTTCTGAATTTGTTTCCCGCAAAAAGTTTGGCTTCGCGAAATACTTTTCAGAATTTACAATATAGGTTTTCACTGGAAACCAGTCTGTAAAGTTTAACATCGAAAAACAAAATGTTTGTGGTATTTTTATTTTCTTTTCGAGCGCCAACACCGAATCATATGCTCATGAACTTAGTAGAACTCATTTCATCCGAAAATAAGATTATTAATTATATTTCATTAAGCCTGGATTTGATTAGCTTTGAGACCTGACAAAATTTTGACGCAAATGAGTTTTCGTTCGATAGTTCAGATAAAAATACTGAAATTGTTGTCGTGCTGAAACTTTAACTCATCAATAGAATCGTTTTTCATCATCAATAGCCTGTTAAAGCTAATAAACAAAGATAAACATATAAAAATACATATATATATATATATATATATATATATATATATATATATATATATATATATATATATAAATATATATATATATATACAGTGGCGTAGATAGGGGGGAATCAAGGGGATCAATCCCAACCCCATGAGCCTACGATAATTATAATAGAACAGAATAAAAGTCTTCGTATCTATGTATGTATTTAAGTACCTTTACATGAAATTTACTAAGTACTAGCACCTCTTCTGCTATTATGTATGTGCAATTATAAAAAAATCACCTAGATATGTTTTTGTGACGGCTGTGCAATTGAGTATTGTATATTTTCCGCGCTTCGAACAGGCCGATCAATCAGAAATGGACATAATTTTAACATTATAAAGTAACTAGTAGTTTTGAGCATATTTTATTCAATGTTGAATTAGTAAGTTTAATCGGTCACTATGAGCAAAAAAGTGTTCAAAAACTTCAAGTGGCTCTATAGAAAATTTTTATTCCGAGAGGAAGAAGTCTACCATACTCTCCACGCACTTCTCTTTCTAAATTATATACTAAATATACTAAATTATATATATAAGCTCGAGCAATTTTGTTTAATATTGTAGTATTATAACTAAATCAGTTTTGTTCAATAGTACAGGTAAAATTTAGAGAGAGAAGAGATGCGATGAGGTTTTGGTTGACTTCTTCCTTCGTACATAAAATTTTCCATTTCATCCATTTAAGCTCTTTCAAACACGTTATTTGGTCCTAGTGACCGATTGAATTCCTGTTTACATTCGAGAAGCGTGACTTCTGCTCATAGATATTCAATCAATATTTAATATTTCGAATATTTTTTAATGTAGAGTAGGTATCGAAATACGAGCTCTTTGAAAAATAGGACTAAATTTTGGTTTGATTGTCAATTTAATTACTCCATAATATTTCGAAGTTAATAAAAATTGTCCAGTTAGTAAAAATTTTCTTGCGATGGCGTATGATCCATTTCTGGACTTCTACATCATGGATCTTGGAGAAAGATCACGTAGTAATGACGGATTCCATCAACTATTTATAACATACATAATTATGAAGTACACGTTTTCAGTTGTATTATATAAGTATTTATATCGAAAATTGAATATAGTCGGATTTTTGATCAACGCAATATTTTCAATGATTCTTCCATAAAATGCGATTTTCTGAACTAGAGCACTCGAAGAAACCTTTACTCATACGAAAATCGTTAGTTCATCTACAGCCCAATTTGTAAAAGTGACAACTTCAATGATAATTACGTTTCAGGTTTCCAATCTTCGTGGAGAAGTTCTATTTAACTCATGGGCTGATATGTATAATGGAGATGGCGCTCCCTTCCCGCACCCGCCTAGGATATATTCGTTCAATGGCAAAAACGTACTTACAGATTTATCATGGCCACATAAAGCTGTGTGGCATGGTGCTCTGCTTAACGGAGAACGAGCATTAGATACATCATGCGATGCTTGGCATTCTGCGTCCCAGGATAAGGTAAGGAAAACATCAGTAAACTTTTTCCACGTATGAAATATTGCATGAATCGCTGAACTTTCTGGAATATATCAATCGAAATTTAGTTTCGCTCTGGTTCATACGGGCATAAACTACAAAAGTTCGATATTCGTATAGCACTGTATTGGATTAAAACTTTTGATTTGATTCTTGTATATATATATATATATATATATATATATATATATATATATATATATATATATATATATATATATATATATATATATATATATATATATATATATATTCGTCATGATGGCGGACGAGAGTGACGACGCATCGGAAGTGAGCTCCCAGAGAGTTAATTATTTCGATAGTGTTAATGATCAGAAAAGTGATAAAAGTCTTGCTTGTTGTGCTAGAAAGGGCAGTTTATTCATTTGTGCCTATTGCGAAAATATATTTCACAAGTCATGTGTAAAGAAAATGGACAATATACGATTCATTAGTGGTTACTATGTAAGCTGTTGCCAGCCGCAAGAATGTGATGAGAAAATGATGTCTCTGAAATCTGAGAAAGAAGTTCAGGTGAGAACCTCTGAATCAATTGAAAGGAAATTATTGGAAACGAAAATTCATTTCCTAACTCAATTATTACAATCAGCAAATGAAAAGAATGAAATATTGAAAATAAATAATGCATTGCTTCTGCAAAGAGTGGAGGTTACGGAAGGAAAACCTGTTTTAAGAAAAAATCATAAACAAGATACATTTCAGCATGATAATCTTCCTCAACGTGAGCTGACAATACCAAGTATTGAAATTAACAGTGATGTGGATCTCTATCGCAATGCTGCAACTGATGATCCTAAATTAACGAATAATCAAATTCTTTCGGACAATTCTGTCATTGGAAATCATGATCAAAATAAATTGAATTCTCTTGAACGATCGCAACTTAAAAAGAACGAGATTCTAAATACTAAGCAGAGTGATATCATTAAGAATGTAAAGGAGGGAAGGTTAGATAATGATAAGCAAAATAAGTTTTCATGGAATACTGTTGTTAAAAAGAAAACATTTAAACAAACTCAGGTATTATGTACAGGATCAAAAGAAGTGAATCAAGATTCGAAAGTGAAAGGAGTTGTAAGAAGAAAATGGTTGTATGTGGGCAAAATTTACGGAAAGGAAGTAACTGAATTAGATATGAAAGATTTTCTACAAAATTCAACAGGTACTGAAGATTTTGTAATAAAAAAACTTCAAACTAAAGGTTCAAATTCAGCGTTTAGTGTGGGTGTTCCTTCTGATCAGTTGTTCAAGTCACTGTTGGAGCCCGAATCTTGGCCAAGTGGAGTTCTGTTGAGGGAATTTAGTTTCAAAAATTTTTTTCGAGCAAGGGATGGAAATAGAAGTGGAACCAGTTCTTCAAAGTAAGCGAAGTTTTTGCTTTCTGCATCAGAACCTCCAATCTATGGGATCTTCCTTTAGTAAACTACAACATGTTGTTGATTCACACAGTGTTGATTTCTTAGCAGTGACTGAACACTGGAAAAGTTATGAAAAGATCCAACATTATAAACTACCACGTTACAAACTTGCTTCTAGTTTTTGCAGGAATGACGGTGAACACGGAGGAAGTGCTTTATTTTTCAAAGATGGTATAGATTTCAGAGACAGAGTCGACATTAAAGAATACAGTATTCCTTTTATTGTGGAATGCTGTGCTGCCCAGGTACGTTTAAAAGAGAGAAACATCATTATTATCTGTATTTATCGTCCAAATTCCACTAGTATTAATTTCGATATTTTTCTGGAAAAGCTGTCAGAAATTTTGTCTCGCTGTCTCCATGAGAGGGCGGATGTGATACTAGCAGGTGACTTCAATATAAATTTACTTTCAGATACATCTAAAACAAAAAGCTTTACATCATTGATAGAAAGTTTTGGACACAGATTGACAATTCATGAACCGACTAGAATAGGTAAAAATTCGGCAACATGTTTGGATAATATAATAACGAATATTGTAGGTTCGGCTTCTGTTACTGAAGAACACATGTCTGACCATTCAGCTCAGAAGTTCGTATTTTCCTCTGATGAACTCAAAACAGGCACGTCGGAGCGGAGAAAAGTCAGAATCGTTAATCAGGACACATTGAGGGCGTTTATGGATGCTATTTCTGGTCATGATTGGACAGAATTATGTGGAGATTACCATAGTGAGGTGAACACATTATGGCAGTCTTTTTTCACCAAGTTTCATGAGAGCTTTTCATCCAGTTTCCCCTTGAGAGTGGTAAATAACCGCAAGATTAGTCAAATTACACCAACCTCAAATAATGTTCAGGATATGAAAAATCTCTTAGATTACCTTTTCATACGGTCTAGAAATTCAGAGGAATATATTCCAGCATATAATGAGGCCAAACTCAAATATGATGCCATTATAATAAGAGAAAGACAGAAACATTTCAGGGAAATCATGGAAAAATCTGCGAATAGGTCGAAAACGATGTGGAATTTTGTTAATCAAACAATGGGTAAAAAAAAAAGAAGTTCATCTGAAATAGAGAATGAACCTGAACCTCAAGAACTAGTTGACAAATTTAATAATTTTTTTATAAATGTCGCGTCCTCACTCAAAGAAAAATTTCCCACGAGTACTTTCAAACGTGAATCGATTGAGCGTAACAACAAATCATTTTACTTATTTCATATATCTGAAAAAGAAATAGTAAATATCGTTAAAAAAATGAAAAACTCCAAATCAACCGGATGGGATGGCATATCCATAGATGTAATTAAGCCATGTATAGAACTGATTGCAAAACCTTTGGCTCATGTGATGAATAGGTCTTTCATTGATGGTGTATTTCCTGATTCTTTGAAAATTTCAATAATAAAGCCCTTACTTAAGAAAGGAGATTTAAAAGATCCGAATAGCTATCGCCCAATCACCCTCATATCTACATTCGCGAAGATATTCGAGAAAATACTGGCATCAAGATTACTAAGTTTCTTCGATAGGTTCAGGATCATTTCAAAAAGTCAACATGGTTATGTTAAGGGAAAAAGCACGGAAACAGCTATTTTCGAATTATACCAATCTGTTTTAGACGCTTTAGAAAGGAAGGAACTACCTGTGGGAATGTTTTTGGATCTGTCGAAGGCGTTTGATTGTGTGGATATTGACATACTGCTCATGAAACTTGAAAGATATGGAGTGAGAGATAAACAACTGAATCTTATGGAAAGTTATTTGAAGAATAGACCCCTAATTGTAGAGATGATGATAAATGGCAACAAGTTTCGGTCCTCTCTGGAAGAAAATAATACTGGTGTGCCTCAAGGTAGCATTCTTGGCCCCCTTCTTTTTCTCATTTATATAAATGATCTTCCATTGGTGCTTCGTGGTCATGTCCTTCAATCATTCTTTGCGGATCTTGTTTCCTTTGCGGATGATACAAATGTTTTATTGAGTTCCCCTAGCTTGGAATTGACAATTGAGAAGGCATGTGCGATTCTGAAAGGTGTGGATAGTTGGTGCATGGAAAATCGTCTTGTCATGAATGTGGCAAAAACCGAATGTTTAGTATTTTGCTGCGATCGTTCTACAGCTGAGATTCCAGAGGAGATTGGTCCACAGATTTCTATATCCAATCACGCAAGGTTTCTTGGAGTTTACCTGGATGACCATCTTAAGTGGAACAATCACATTTACAATCTTGTGACAAAACTGAACTCAGTTATATACTGTGTGAGTGTTCTTAAGACTAGAGTTGATTTTCAAACTGTGAAAATGGTTTATTTCTCCAACTTTCAATCATTGCTGTCATATGGGATAGTATTTTGGGGAGGTTGTTCATTGGCTGAATTGTTATTTTTAAGACAAAAGTGTATGTTGAGAACTATGTTATGTTTAGGTTATAGGGAGTCATGCAGGGGATATTTTAGGAAGAATAGGATTCCTACGCTATGTGGTTTATATATATATAGAGTGTTGATGTTTATGTATCTACATCCAGCTTATTTTGAAGGATACAAATTATAACAACACTAGACGTAATGAATCATATTTTTATCCACGTCACACTTTGAGTTTAACACAAAGATCACCTCTCTATATGGGCTTGAAACTATTCAACTCTCTTCCCAAAAGTTTGAAATGTATTTCAGTGCTCAATATTTTTAAGAAAACTCTATATGAACTGATCATTAAATGTGAACCCTATTCAAAAGAAGAATTTATAATTTTCTGTAATAATGTTAACTGAATTAAGTTTTTTCTCTTTTGTTGACGAATTCAACCTTATTGTATACTGTACATTGTATATTGTAACAATAATTTCTTGAATTAAATATATATTATTATTATTATTATTATATGTATATGTATATGTATATGTATATGTATATGTATATGTATATGTATATGTATATGTATATGTATATGTATATGTATATGTATATGTATATGTATATGTATATGTATATGTATATGTATATGTATATGTATATGTATATGTATATGTATATATATATATATATATATATATATATACCTATATTTATACATATAAATATTTATTAAGGGTGTCTCAATAGGTACTTCGGAATTTTGTTTTTAAATAAAACCAACAATATAAGAGAAATAACATGCATGTTTATATCAACTAAATTTAAAGTTACGGGAGTTATGTTTCAAGAAAAATATTCTCCAAATGTCGTCCTCTGCTGTTTCTACAGATGCCAACCTTGTGGCACCGTTGCGATTCAATTTAGACTTTGTCCTTGAAGAGACCCCATAAAGAAAAGTCGAATGGAGTTAGATCACACGATCTAGCAGTCCATCGCTATTGCGAGAAATGACATGGCCAGGAAAATGTATTCGTAACAATTTCAAAGTTTTCCTCGCCGTATAACATGTGGCTCCATCTTATTGAATATTGTTAAAGTCCATATTATCCTATTGGGAGAATAAAAAGTCACTTATCATAATGCGATAACGACGAATTTAAGTTCTGGGATGTTCGGCAATGGGTGCACGTACCACAGCGATATTTTCATTGGATCGAGCAGGACGTGGATGCACTGGCACTTTTACATCAAGAACCCCTCCGGTAACCTCAAATTTGCGAATAAAACTTCGAATTGCGTTGTCTCTTGGCACATGATTCCGCCCAAAAATTGAACGAAGTTAATGAACAGTTTGCACACTCGAACGAGAATTTTCGTAGTGAGTTTGCGCAATTGTGATACGTTCTCCTGTCGTAAAACTAGATATAATTAAAGTGCTGTATATCCAGATGCGAAATATACAATTTCTATGTTATGTCGTATAATAATGGCACTGAATATAAATCCCGAAGTTCCTATTAGGCATATATACAGGGTCCTGCAACAGTGACGCGGTGTTCCATATCTCTATTTGAGAAACAGATAGAAATCTATATTTCTATAATATTACCTTGTTGCTCGAGCTCGACAAAATAAAAATATTGTCGTTCACACAGGGTGTTCAATTTCTTCTGGGCGGATATCAACTATGTTTTTTCAAATGGCAATCTATATTTTTTATCGCTTTTTTGGTTTCTACATAGAAAATAAAAGATACTTTATAAAGATCTTCGTTTCGAAAATATTTACGGTTTTCGAGATTTTTTGCATTTTTGATTTTTTTTTTCAATTTTGGTCACTCAGAATATTTGAAAGTATGAATTTGTGCCAAGTCCAATTGAAATTCATTTTTGGTCAAATATTCTACATTGGTTAATCTCTCAAACGATATATCTTAAATCAACCTGCGATATACAGGGTATGAAACATCGCTTGCCACATATTGTAAATAAAAATGCTCAGAATCTTCCTTATTTCAAATGGAGCACCCTGTATATTATAGATCCATCAGAAGCGCCAAGAAAAGCTCTACAAATGTCATGAAGTATTCCCTATGGCTAAGTTTACTAGTTTTTCTTTAAACAGCGAAAAACGGCAAATATTCATATTTCTTCGCTATAATCTCAATGAACGGATTTTTTCAAAAATAACTTGTTGGTAGATAAACAAGTTGTGAATTACACCACAAAATTCACGTTGTATATTTAAAATAATTTCAATAATCTCCAAATTTGAGCCATATTCTTTCGATCTAAAACAACCTTTCAGGGAATAAAATATTCATTGGAAATCGAGTAGTCTGGCAAATGACAGATCAAAATATTTGCCTTCAAATAAGTGATTCGTTAAGTTCAACTCTCGATATAATTTCATCAGAATGTTGTTATTTTTAGTTAAATATTTTACATTGGTTACACTCTCAAACAATATAGCTAGCCACATATTGTGAATAAAAATTTGCAGAATATTTCTTATTTTAAATGGAACACCTTGTATATTATCGATCCATAAGAATCGACAAAAAAGGTTCTACACATGTCATCAAGTATTCCCTATGCTTTAATTCAATAATTTTTCTTAAAACAGCTGTTTTCCGAAAAATGGCAAATATTTATATTTCTTCGCCATCATCTCAATGAACTTGACTTTTTTCAAAGCGAAATCTATTTGATGACTGATGACAGTATACGAAAGATATCATGTTTCAATTATGTACATCACAACGTGTCCGAACAAATATTTTCTTATGATATAAATGTATCAAATTTTTCTAAATGGAAAATTATTCTTTTCATTGGGTTCATAATTCTACACTTGAATCGAGCAATATCAACCCAAACACGATTGAATCAAAAAACATTCTGAATATTACCAATAAGATTTTGTGTTATGTTATGGTGTATGTGTATGTGTATGTGTTAAAGTCAGTGCTTAAGTTCTAGATATTTAAATTGTCAACTGGAAACTACAAAAGGGAAAGTTTAATGAATATTTATTATGAAACTTTTATAAAATATGTTCAATATTTCTTCCATTTTCTTGAATGCAGAGCTGAATTCTATGTTTGAATGACTGTTCTACCCTGCGCAAGACAGCTGGTGTTATGCTGCGAAAAGCATTTGTTATTCTAATTCGCATATTTTCGGGAGAGGCCACCAATCCCGCTCGACGAAAACCATATTTTTTATGTATCCCCATAAGAAAAAATCCAGTTTTGTTAAATCTGGTGATCGAGCGGGCCACCTGACTGGCCCATTCCGTCCTATCCATCTATTGGGAAATACTTCATTTAGATGATCTCTCACTTCTGCCGAATAGTGAGCAGGAGCGCCATCATGTTGTAACCACATTCTGTTGCGAAGGTCAAGAGGAATATCTTCTAACAAAGCTGGTAAATCATTTTGTAAGAAATTGAGATACCTTGTTCCATCCATATGTCCCTCGAAAAAGTAGGGACCAATTACATATTCTCCAATGATGCCTCCCAAGACATTTATCGACCACCTATGTTGATAATCCACTTGTCTCAATAAGTGGGGATTTTCTGTCGAATAATAATGGTAATTATGTCTATTCACGAATCCATTGTTATGGAATGTCGATTCATCCAACCACAAAATATTATTGAAAAAATATTCGTTTCGACGAATTTTTTCCATGGCCCAATTGCAAAATCTCGCTCTTTTCTCAAAATCGGCATACCCTAATTCTTGGTGTAATTGAACGTGGTATGGATGAAAGCGATGTTTCTTCAAAACTCGTTGCACTGATCTCTCACTTATATTCACTATTTCGCCAATTTGTCGCTGACTCCTACAAGGATCTTCTTCAACAGCAAGAAGAACTTGCAATTCATTATCTTCATTCGTAGCTGGCTTTATGCGCTCATGTTCAGAATAATTGATTCATCCAGTCTCAAGAAATCGTGTCAGGACCTGTCGGAAAGATCTTTCATCTGGATGCCTTCTATCTGGATACCGTTGAGAATAGATTCTACTTGCCAATAAACAATTCCTGTCTGATTCACCTAATAAGAAAATCATATCAATCAAATCACTTTTTGATAACAACATTCTGATGAAATTATATCAAGAGTTCAAGTTAACGAATCACTAAAGATGTCAATACTTATTTGAAGGCAAATATTTTGATCTGTCATTTGTCAGACTACTCGATTTCCAATAAATATTTTATTCGCTGAAAGTTTGTTTTAGATCGAAAGAATATGGTTCAAATTTGGAGATTATTGAAATTATTTTAAATATACAACGTGCATTTTGTGGTGTAATTCACAACTTGTTTATCTACCAACAAGTTATTTTTGAAAAAATCCGTTCATTGAGATTATAGCGAAGAAATATGAATATTTGCCGTTTTTCGCTGTTTAAAGAAAAACTAGTAAACTTAGCCATAGGGAATACTTCATGACATTTGTAGAGATTTTCTTGGCGCTTCTGATGGATCTATAATATACAGGGTGTTCTATTTGAAATAAGGAAGATTCTGAGCATTTTTATTTACAATATGTGGCAAGCGATTTTTCATACCCTGTATATCGCAGGTTGATTTAAGATATATCGTTTGAGAGATTAACCAATGTAGAATATTTGACCAAAAATGAATTTCAATTGGACTTGGCACAACTTCATACTTTCAAATATTCTGAGTGACCGAAATTGAAAAAAAAAATCAAAAATGCAAAAAATCTCGAAAACCGTAAATATTTTCGAAATGAAGATTTTAATAAAGTATCTTTTATTTTCTATGTAGAAACCGAAAAGGCGACAAAAATATAGGTTGCCATTTGAAAAAACATAGTTGATATTCGTCCAGAAGAAATTGAACACCCTGTGTGACCGACAATATTTTTATTTTGTCGAGCTCGAGCAATAAGGTAATATTATAGAAATATAGATTTCTATCTGTTTCCAAAATAGAGATATGGAACACCGCGCCACTGTTGCAGGACCCTGTATATACATACATATATATATATATATATATATATATATATATATATATATATATATATATATATATATATATATATATATATATATATATATATATATATATATATATATATATATATATATAATATAAACAACACGGCAATGCATTCAACAAAATTCAATTTTACAGAAACTACACAGCTGATGTGCTAATTTTGGCGATGGTCGTTCTAGCGGTGTTGAAGTTTTACCTTATATATATATATATATATATATATATATATATATATATATATATACAACCATTTTTATGAATAAAATATCTCCCTGTTTCAGTTTCTAAGTGTAGTTTGACCACTCTACTCAAATCTGTAACGCTGGTTGCATGAGATAATATATTGTTATCAATAAGGTACAGAAAAAGGATGATTGAATGATCGTTCTTTTTTTATTCTCTTAATTGAGATGAACAAGTTGTGATGTTGAATGTCCACAGCTTTTATTTTTGCAAATAAAAGCTGTGGACGTGCCATCATTTAAATATTTGATTACAGGCCTGAAGAAGACACTACCATTTGAAAACTTTCTAGTGTTTCTAGAATCTGCTCAATATATTGCCAAACTTGGCACATTTATATATTCAAACATCCATTTTTAAATAATGATATATGAGAGCGCTAAAACTCCAACACCGTTCGACTGATCCTCGTCAAACTTAGCACGTGAATGTGTTTTTACACGGAGAAGGTTTTTATGTAAATTAGCGGTGTTATTTTTATAAATCGCATGGCTGAATAGCTGTTCTGGCGCATTCACCATTTTATATTATAAAACATGTTATATATATATATATATATATATATATATATATATATATATATATGTACCAAGCTAGTTAGTCGAGTATGTTAGGTACGCTGGCTAGTATTTGGGAGGTCTCGGGTTCAAACCCCGGGGCCGACTGGTCTGCCATGAGTTTTTCTCAGAGGTTTCCTCATGGTAATGTAAGTCACTGCTTGCAAACTTATAAGGCAAATGCTGGGCCAGTATTAATCCTCTGAACCCTACCCACACTTCCTATGTTCCATAAATATCCCGTCTCACCTATCCTTAATGCACTTGTACATACAAGTGTATCCTCTGATCTGGCTGAAGGAGTTAATCCCAAACTCAAACTGCCCGCCTCCCTGACACATACTTCAGGGAGGAATGAAACACGTGTGTTTCCTTTTTTTTTTATATATATATATATAATATTACCACTAATATTGATTGTATGAAATTTTTTACTATTTCAAAATTTTGGATAGTAATAGAAATTTTATTGCATTAGATGTTAGTATTATGTATAAGGATATACGATTGATAGTTCTTCCAATAAATATCATAATATAAAATAAAGTCTGAGAAACATAACATTCGATTGTTTTCTGATTCAAATGTAGATTAGGTGGAGAGATATAATGATGAGTTTTACCCATGTTCTTAAAATATATGAAGATTACTTTTTTTGAACATGGGATGAAACTCCTGAAACGGTGCATTTTGTTTTTTTTTTCGAAAATAATTCACCAATTATTTCACGTATTTTGCGTATGTTTTTCACATACCCACAAATAATCTAAAGATAATTTAATTTTCCTTGCAACAGGTTGGTTTAGCTGGATCCCTAAAAGGACCAAGGCTACTCGAACAAATGTCATACTCATGTGACAAGCGCCTCATACTTCTATGTATTGAAGCCACCACTGAGCTTTTCGTTCAAAGAAGGAGAAGGGATCTCGATAGTGTAAGGTGAGTTTCGATTTCTGCTGTTTTTGTCTGAATATTCAACTCAATAAATTTTCAAAATATTACTTGTAATTAAGTTTGGCGTTTTAAGGAAATAAATAAATTCTGGAGATATTTATGTTTTGGAAAATTTTTAGATAGGTGAATGACCATCTTCATCTTCTTGGAAAACAATTACAACTGCTCAAAATTTTTGACTAATAGTTGTTTTTTCCGAAATCATTGAAATATGAAGCAAAAAATTTAATGCACAAATTAATTCCCAAAACTTTAGAGAAAGCTCCAATAGAATTTGAAGTGAAAATCTTCGTTCAATTATGTGGAATATTAGTTATTTGGGTTGAAATCTATATCATATATTTCTAATATATCTTGCAAATTATTAAAGCTACTAATTTTGGAGAGATTCTTCTCGAGAATTTGCCTGGAAATATTCAGTACTATACTCGAACCGATTTTCAGATTCCAACTAGGTAAACAATGCTGACCAAGGTATCGACATGTGTCATACAAATTCGTGTTATGTTTTTGATGTTCCCTTGAAATAAACTTCTCTTCCTAAGTGAGCGATAATAATGGACCACCCGAGCAAAGTGCTCGCGTGGTCAGCATTGATTACTTCTTTGGAATCTTAATGCA
>JARQZK010001465.1:760000-777500 GCA_030704885.1 Cynegetis impunctata | reverse complement strand
GGTACAGTGCAATAGTCTATTATTTTCGGGAATAACACGACGACCAAGAGAAGATTCGACGAGTCAGTTTTCCTCCAGCAAACAAAACTGATGGCATATGGCAAGATCGAAAGAGCCGTTATTCTCCTGAGTTGAATTATAAGCTCAATATTTTTATTATTTACTCTGCAGTGTGCAAATATGATGTATCTATGTATTGAATCTCTTGGAATTCTAATGGATATTTTTTAAATGCACAATAACTTTCCATTTTCAAATGGGTGATACTTAACATCATTGTTTTGAATAGGCCAACATGAATTATTCCGTACCATTAAACTTTTATTTAAACTTAGGCAGTAGTGGAGTATGAGCTTCATTTCAGTCGTTCAATCAACATCAGATAACCAAACATATTCCAGTTATATTAACATGAAGATAAATTTACTCATAAATTTCTCTGGCGGGTAGGTATATTTTAAAAGTCCATTAGCTACTGAAACTTTTGTGTATTATCAATCATGTTAATATTAGAGTGACACTCGAGGAAGTGATTCCGCAAAATTTATGGATACGCCGTTCATAAAAGATATTGCGAAAGTATCTCTATATATATGCGAATTTCTGAAAAAATATTTCGGTTGTGTCAAATCTCCCGAAATAATTAATGATAGAAAATTTTGTAGTAGGTACCTAATACACATAAAAAGGAGTAAATAGCAGAGCTCCACTAAGGTCGTATTTTTCGCGCGAAATGCATCGCGTGGAGATGCGATTCTAACGGATAAAATTTTTGTTGTTGAAAAATCACGATTAAATTGCAAACTGAATTTTAAAAAAAACGCAAAGTGCATCGTGGTTGAAGAAAAGTGTTGAAACCAACAAGAGAACGTACCTCAGCATCAACATAATCCACGTTCCTAATATTAACACTATTGTGAAAAAAAATTCGCGAAGTGCATCGCGTACTGATGGCAGATCGAGATGCATTTCGGACGGAATAGTCACCACAAAATGCAGAGCAGTGGCGGCGTAAGGCGTGGGCGACTGCATACGGCCTCGCGCTGAAGCTGGCATATATATATATATATATATATATATATATATATATATATATATATATATATATATATATATATACATATATATATTAGCATAACAGCTATCGATGAAGTGATTTGACAATATATAATTTTTTTCACTGGACTGCACTAGAGACTATTAGAATTGAATGAAAGTCAGATATCTTAAGATATTGTAATACATCAATCAACACAATAGAAGAAAACTTTATCGGATTTCTTGCTGTCACTGAGACGACTGAAGAATATTTAACTAATAAAATACTGGGAGAGCTAAACATTGCTTAGATATTCAAAACGGTCGTGGCCAAGAATATGACAATGTTGCAAATATGTTAGTCGTAAATAATTGAGTTAAAACTCGAATATTAAGTATAAATTCTAGAACATTTTTTATACCAATTGTCATAGCTGGAATCTGATGTTAGTAGACACAGCAAATTCTTCTGTGGTAGCAAATACATATTCTGGTTTTATTGAAAAAATTGATTTGATATTTTCAAGTTCCAGCAAACGCTGAAATCAATCAAGGGTAATCTGAAGCTAACTATGAAGCCTTTATCAGACACCAGGTGGGAGATCAGAACTGGGGCAGTGAAGGCTATATTACCGCAATTTGACGAAGTTGTTCAGTGTATCGAAAGCTTAAAAAATCAGACAGAACAATCACACACACTGTGTGATTGTGATTCGGTTTTGAACAAAATTATTGAGAAAAACAGTTATGATCTGCCTAAAGACTTTAAAATTAGAAGGGTACCTAGCTAAGAAGAAAAGCATGTTTGATTATGAAGACAGCGAACAACCGATACAGTCTCCTAAAAGCCGATAAAAAACAGCTCAAATATAGCTGACGAAAAGTGGTGAATTTGAAAAATAGTGACAAAAATTTACTGTTCGGTGTCTGTTAATTACATATACCACCACTTGTTGAGATTATTGCGACAAAAAAAGGAATTTATAGCGAACAATGAACAGAATAGTAGCCGTCAAAAGTTAGCCGATGCATGTTGGGAAAGTAGAAGAGGGCCTCGCAAAATAATGTACCTTGCCCACATCAAATTAAGGTCTTGCTCCGCCACTGATGCAGAGCGGTTGAGAAAAAGAGTTGAAACTAAAAAAGGATTTTAGGTGAACATAAACTCAATGTAGGTACATACCAAACTTCAACCTTCCAACTCTATCTGCATAAGCTGTGGAGGTCGAAAATTTTTCAAAAACCACGAGAAATATTGTCAAATTTTGACAGTTTCGTTCTGCAACGAAAACAATTCTAGGTAGCAAATTTCAGCTCATTTGACTCTATGGGAGCCGCTGGTACCGAGGAAAATATATATATATATATATATATATATATATATATATATATATATATATATATATATATATATATATATATATATATATATATATATATATATCTATATATATATATATATATATATATATATATTATATATATATATATATATATATATATATATATATATATATATATATATATATCTATATATATATATATATATATATATATATATATATAATATATATATATATATATATATATATATATATATATATATATATATATATATATATATATATATATATATATATATATATATATATATATATATATATATATATATATATATATATATATATATATATATATATATATATATATATATATATATATATATATATATATATATATATATATATATTGTGTGTGTGTGTGTGTGTGTGTGTGTGTGTGTGTGTGTGTGTATCATACATGAAAAATTTTTCGGAAATCGTGGTCTAGGAGGTCTAAAACGAATAGAAAAACTACTCCCGTATGTGACTGCTTTCCTTTGATACACTGCAATAGTATGTATTTTATGTTATAAAATCACAACCTTCGAACAAGAATTTATATTTTACAATAATTGAAGATGATCAAATTATCTTTCAAGTATTCTTTGTTATAAAAAAAATTTTGATAGTATTCTGAGGGAATAGACATAAAGTTCCTTGAAATTAGGCACTCGTACTCATTATAAAAACATATTACTCTACATTGAAAATTAAACTTCATAGTAAATATAGTAATGAGCTATGCTAATGAAATGAAGAGCTTCTATTCTATGAGAAATTTCCAGAAATACGTTTTCAACGTTTACTGCGCCTAAATGAGCATATTCCATTTCAACTTTATATATCCCATATAGATATGATGCCATAAAGATATTTCATACTATGTATCCAATTTGTCATATTATATTCAAAATGGGTAATATATCTGAGTTTGAAGTTTACCGGTTTCGCCATGTTATAAACCGGACTATCTCAAAGCCAAATATGAGAAATTCATATATATTAATCAGTCCACAATTCATGGGTTTATTCGTTCCAAGAGTGATGCTTTTTTTAGTCAAACAGGTCATTTCTTCGCTACCATATATAAAGTACCTTGAAAAACTATATTAGTAGTGTTGCTGTAGTATAGCAACCAACTGTATCAATAGAAACCATCAATTCTACGACATTTTGTCTTCGAAATTAAATTTACCTGAAAAGTTCAGAAAAATCATTAACCATTATCAGCCAATTTTGAATCTTGAGTTAAAATGCTCCGGCGCACAACTGGAGTTTACTCCAGTCGTGCTTTTTTAAATCTTTCAATATTTTATTAACTTCAATCACTTAATAATTTTGTTTCTTGTGCACAAATAGAAGTATCACTACTTATAAATAAATAAACTAGCTGCACTCTAAAATCAAAACATAAATTGACGGTTAGGTTGATGTTGAATGTGTTGTATCATATACCTATACATGCATCAACTTATGCCAGTATACCCTAATATATGCGGCGTAAACTCCAACAATAATTTTAATAACATATTGTGATCAAAAATTTAAAAAATATTTATGCAATTATAGACCAGCCTTTAAAAATGATAAAAAGTGAAAAAAATAATAGTAGCACGAAACTCAGTCGAAAAGGAAGAAGATATAATAAAAATGAAAGAAAAAATAATTTACGGGCGATCTGAGGCCGGGAAGGAGAAGGGGGTTAGTTTTTAAGGATAAAAAACGATTTATCTCGATTTCCGGCAAAACTACAAGTCCTATGGAAAAAAGTCAAATACCGAAATATTTCATTTGGTTCCAAAAATTATCGAGCCTGGTCTATTAATCAAACATACATTAAATAACAGACAGCTGTTCATTAATTCAATTAATAATAATAATAATGATAATAATAATAATAATAATAAAATAACCCGCATCCACGTGTTTTTCAGATTCTTCTTCTTCGTTATTCAATGTCATTCAAATCAGATTTTTGTATATCTTTCAATATGTTATTAACTTCAATCACTTAATAACTTTGTTTATTGTGCACAAATATAAGTATCACTAGATATAAGTACCTATACATGCATCAACTGTTGCCGGTATACCCTAATATATGCGACGGTATACTAATAATCTCGAGTGCGCATAATGCGTTGCGCAAAGGAACGTAACATTTCGGTTTTAGTTTACACTCGATTTTACTCCTCATAAAAGTTTCATATCGCGGGCTACATATGAAAATTGTTTCTTAAGGAGTAAACTCCAAAAACCTATATATATATATATATATATATATATATATATATATATATATATATATATATATATATATATATATATATATATATATATATATGTGTATATATATGTGAGAAATTTTAAATTTCTGATCTATATAGGTATATATATATATATATATATATATATATATATATATATATATAGATCAGAAATTTAAATTTTCTCACCTGGATTGAGTTATAATGTTGGGGAAGTGCACCAACGTATTGGTGTTAAATATTTTCCATAACTTCCTCAATTTTAATTGAAAGATTTAATATTATTTTCTGGCGTTTTAAGTTTTGCACTCCACCCAGAGTGCTGGATTAAGCTAGCGCGGGGCCTGTAGCAAATTTGGCCAAGAGTCCCTTGGTTTGCTCTAGGTTCTGAAGTTTATGGTATTAAACTCAGATTAGACAATAAAAGCGAAAATGTGTGTGCGTGACAACCCGGAGCGGCTAAATAGGAACACGTATATCTGTGTGCAAGTAATTATACCAGTTTTTGAAATAAAATTCCAATTTTTTTTTATTACTTTCACAAATCAAATTGGTGGCAACTAAAATACAATGTTAGACTAACAATTTGAAGTAAACATATAACCTTAGCAACCTTATTCTGCATTAGTTTTTAATATTTCCGTTTAGTTTTCAAATATCCATAACTAGTTCCTAAAACAGTACCTACTCGAAGCTTATTCAAAGACCCGAACAACTCGAATTACTCGAACTCAAAACAATTTTTCTCAAGAATGGCTCACATCTGAAGAGCTTTTTAGAGTTTTTTCGTTGTGCCAAATATAAATGTACTTCAAATTCTGATAGTTTGATAGCTAATAGAATCCTATTTCATTTGTTCGGGTTTTAAGACTAGCTCGATCGATGACAATATCAGCGAATTTCCCTGTTATAGAGTAAGAGCCAGCGACGATCAGACCTTCGTTATTTTATAAAACCTGAAACTTTCTCTGAGTATTTGCCTAATATAGGTAAAAACAATCCCCGATTATGAAGTTTGGAAAACGGTGGCTTTGGATGGTAACAGGTAGCAAAGTTGTAAAAAATTGCACCTTAGTTTCGTTAAAGTATAAAGCTCAGTTTTTATATATTTCATTTGGACTAATATCAGAAGTCACGTCGTCCATTGTCAGACACTTAGTATGATTGCAACCCCCTTTCAGACACCCTTAAATTATATTGAATTGTAATTAAACTTACGTTATATTATAAAGGCTGAATTTTTCGTATGTTACTTAAGGAACTACCAAAAGATGTTTTCCCAGTGGTCAGACAGTTTCGATGGTTCTTACACCTTGTCAGACACATGAAGGTCTACCGTAGGTGCGAGAGCGAAGTATATACATGCGAGCGGGCGCGAGTGAAATAGTGCGTTCGGTCTATTGCGATCTGTCACTGCGCATCATATGTCGTTTTTTCTTATTTGTGTAGTTATTAAAAAGATCTGATTCAGTTTTAATAAATTGTTATCATGGGAGACGTATTAATTTTTGTTGTGTGTGGAAAAAGTGATGGCAAAATGATATTGTTTTCTGAAAAATCATTGAAAAAATGTCAAGCTGTTTTGAATGCTAGAAATAAACATATCCTCAAATATAAAGACATTATTTTGCCTGATGAATATACAGACGGTGTCTGTCACAGGAAATGCTATAAAGTATTCACAGGACTTCCGGACAGATATTTTATTTCAGTTCTGGACCTAATAGTGAGAAAAAAAAATCTCCGTACCTGGAGACAACTTTTCTCCAGCCACGTCATTGATACCTGAGTTGACCATAGACCCAACTGATTCACAGTCTTCAACAGAATCATCAACATCACAATCAACTTCAATTTATCAATCAATAGAACTGCAACCTTCAACTTCTCCAGGAAGTTCTCATTTACAATCTTTACCAACAGAATGTTCAACAATATCAGTATCAACTTTTGTTTCTAAACCAATGGAACTACAACCTACAATTAAATTTTTAAAAACCGTAATACTCCAAAATTTTATTGATTATTTCATCAGAATTTTGATTTATTTCTTTTCTGGCATGAAAATTTTCCTAAATTATCTATTTTCTGAATATTTAATTCTTAATGAAATTATATATCATTATGTAGAAATAACTCTATATTATGAAATTTTTCCATAAATCCAAAAAACATATAATACTGAGTAAATGAAACATGCGCAGTGACAGATCGCAATATACCGAACGCACTATTTCACTCGCGCCCGCTCGCGTGTATATACTTCGCTCTCGCACCTACGGTAGACCTTCATGTGTCTGACAAGGTTTAAGAACCATCGAAACTGTCTGATCAATGGGAAAATATCTTTCGGTAGTTCCTTAAGTAACATACGAAAAATTCAGCCTTTATAATATAACGTAAGTTTAATTACAATTCAATATAATTTAAGGGTGTCTGACAGGGAGTTGCAACCATACTAAGTGTCTGACAATGGACGACGTGACTTCTGATATTAGTCCAAATGAAATATATAAAAACTGAGCTTTATACTTTAACGAAACTAAGGTGCAATTTTTTACAACTTTGCTACCTGTTACCATCCAAAGCCACCGTTCTCCAAACTTCATAATCGGGGATTGTTTCTACCTATATTAGGCAAATACTCAGAGAAAGTTTCAGGTTTTATAAAATAACGAAGGTCTGATCGTCCCTGGCTCTTGGACTATTAGTTTTGCAGTGCTACCAACTTGCGTGTAGTGCAGTGCAAGGAAGTAGTACAAACACATGTGCGGCCAGCGCTCAGTTTTCAGAAATGTGGTATAACTTTAAATTATTGTTGTAGATTTGACACCAACGTTTCTCGTGCTACGTATTATACAACCTATAGTTACCTAAGATTTAACGTGACGAAATCGAGTTTTAGATTTTCAGGTGTTAGTGCCTAAGCGCTTCGCGTTTTAGATATGCAAATATTTTACGCTTATCTAAACTTATTTTATTTTACTGTCAGACAGGCGTTGGAGCATGAGGCCCCCAATTCGCGGGGCCCGTAGCATTTGCTACTCTTGCTACGTGGCTAATCCGGCACTGACTCCACGCTTCTGCTGATGGAGAAAGCGAGTTTCAATTGATTTCTTCTCCCGCAGCAATTTTTATGTTGAAATTTTACCGTTTTTGAGGATTTTAGAGCATTGCGCATCTCTGGAGCAACTCTGAATTCGATATTGAAAGGCTGATAATTTTATGAGTGTTTGGAATGCTTTATATTGTTTCTCGTCGCCTTCTTCAATTTTCATATAGAACTTTCATGCGTTTTTACAGGCATTATTTTTTCAATACGATTCAAACTTTCCAAAATGATAACTGTGAAATTATCGATAATGATTTTATTTTTTGAGTAGAATAAGTGTTGTTGCTTTTCGTCAATAAATACAGAATGATGGTTAATTTTTCATAAATAAGTACTTACAATTCAAATTTTTTTTTCAGTTATTCAGATGACCAAGAATTTGATGAAGAAGAATATGGTACTTTCCTCGCATCAAACATCAATTAAGGAGCTCGTAGCGAGAAGAAATTCACTCCGACATCCATGCCATATATCAACTGATATTATTTTAGTCGTTCCATTTTTCATTTTATTTCTTGTCATGACGTTTTATTACTAAGTGTGGATTCAGTAATAATCGAACGCTGAGTGTGTATATTACTAGCCATATTTTAATACGTAACTTAGTTATAAGTTAGTTATGTACATTTTATTTGGCGTTAGTGTTATGCATGTGATATTTTCTAATGGTAGTCGGCCAAAAATCGATAACTTGATACATGACCGAATTTCACAGTATTTGAACATGAAGAAAAATTGTAGAACTTTCGTTTTCAAAACTGTTATTAGTTATTTTGTTTAATCCATCCTGCAAATATCAGTTAAAATATTCAGTGGATTATTTTCAGGCTCAATAGTTTCATAATAATTTTCATATCATCTCTGTACAAACTCTAGTAAGATTTGTTTCATCTTTTGTTCGAACTAGAAATACAACTGGGTTTCTTTATTTGGAAAATTGTAGAACTTTTTGTTATTAGTTATTCCGTTCACATGGCACATATCAATTTCGTTTAACGTTCCGTTCACATGGCACCTATAATAATCAATAGATAAATTATCTTTAGAGTTGATAGTTTTACAATTCTTCTCATATTACCCCTGTACAAACTTTAGTAAGATTTGTTTTATGGTTTGAACTAGAAATACAACTGGGTTACTTAGTATAGAAAATTGTGGAACTTATTTTTGCTATTAGTTAGTTCGTTGGACGTGTTAACGATAAATTAACTTCAGAGTTAATACTTTCACAATACTTTTCATATCATCTCTCTACAAACTCTAGTAAGATTTGTTTCATCTTTTGTTTGAAGTCGAAATACAACTGGGTTTCTCAATATGG
Organism: Cynegetis impunctata; assembly: GCA_030704885.1. NCBI lineage: Eukaryota > Metazoa > Arthropoda > Insecta > Coleoptera > Coccinellidae > Cynegetis > Cynegetis impunctata. The sequence goes on along the minus strand of JARQZK010001465.1, from coordinate 768,380 downwards.
AAAATTGTGGAATTTATTCTCTTTATTAGTGATTTCGTTCGAAAAATTATTCCCACAGTTCATAATACTTTTCATATTACCTTTTCACAAACTCTAGTAAGATTTGTTCTATTGTTCGTTCGAACTCGAAATGCAACGGTTGTTTAATATGGAAAATTATGGAGTTTCATTAACACTGCAGATATCAGTTAAAATAATCAGTGAATAAAAGTATCTACAGAGTCAATAGTTTCATAATACTTTTCATATAATCTCCGTACAAGATCTAGTAAGATTTGTTCAATCTTTTGTTCGAACTCGAAATAAAACTGGGTTGCTTAATATGTTAAATTGTGGAACTTAAATTGTGAAACTTTGTTAGACGTTCCATTCACACTGCAGCTATCAGTTAAAATAATCAGTGGATAAATTATCTCCAGAGTTCATAGTTTCACAATACCTTTCATATTACCTCTGTACAAACTCTAATAAGATTTGTTTTATGGTTTGTTTAAACTAGAAATACAACTGGATTGCTTAATAGGGAAAACTGTGGAACTTATTTTCATCATCGAAAGAGTTATTCACACTGGAAATATCAGTTAAAATAATCAGTGGATAAATTATTTCCAGAGTTCATAGTTTCACAATACTTTTCATATTACCTCTGTACAACCTCTAGTAAGATTATTGTTTTATGGTTTGTTCAAACTCGAAATATAACTGCATTGCTTAGTAGGGAAAATTGTGAAACTTATTTTCATTATCCAAACAGTTATTCACACTGAAAATATCAGTTAAAATAATCAGTGGATAAATTATCTCCTAAGTTCATAGTTTCACAATACTTTTCATACCCCATCTGTATCATCGTTATCAAAACAGTTATCACATATTTAATTTGGCGTTTCACTCATATTGAATATATTAGGTAAAAGATACAATGGAAAAAATTATCTACAGAGTTAATAGTTTCTGAATAATTTTCGTATCACCCCTATACAAACTCTATTAAGATTTGTCTCATCGTTTGTTCAAACTGAAAACAGAACTGGGTTTGCTAATAATTATTCAGGGTCCTACAATCCAACCCTTTCGAATTTAAATATATTTGAATTTATTATTTCGTATTACTGTTGCATGTATCTACATAATTTTCATTAAGTCTATTAGTCAATGAAAGACACTGTTGAAATGGTCGTCGTTCAATTTTAATCACAAAATCGTGAAATAAAGAGATCCTATACTGTGTCATTGAATGAGAATATATTATAAGTCAGTAACAACTTTTATATTATCTTCAATTCACATTAATATGAAATTTCTGCTTCGTACACTATTCCATACATAAATATATATATATATATATATATATATATATATATATACAGGGTCGCTGATATGTATGGAAACGGTCGATTATTTACTAAAATAAGATAGCTAGCGAAAAATGTTAGGATACAAAAGTTTTAGGGTTTTTCGAAATCTATCACACTAAATAAAAATTAAGTATACAGGGTCAGTCAAAAAGTACTGAAGAAATAAAATTGCTTTTTCTTCAATGGAACACCCTATATATATTATACCATATTTCAATTCTGCTCGAAATTCTGAACAAAATTTACATAGCACATCATTTCGTAAATTCAACCGTTTTCGAGTTATCGAATTTTGAAAATAACTTTTTACTACTCTCAAATTTATTAAAGTCACACAAGGTGGAGTATGTGGATATGATTACAATTCAATATTATAATATTTTTACAGAAAATAAAAAAGCATCATTGTTCAGAGTTGATAAAAATGCACAAAACAAGTTGTAATAAACAATAAATTCAACTTAATGGATTAAAATATTTTTGGATAACTTATGAGAAATTTATTTTCAAAATTCGACATCTCGAAAACGGTTGAATTTAGGAAATAATGTGCTACGTAAATTTTGTTCAGAATTTCGAGCAGAATTGAAATGTGGTATAATATATAGGGTGTTCCATTGAAGAAAAAGCAATTTTATTTCTTCAGTACTTTTTGACTGACCCTGTATACTTAATTTTAATTTAGTGTGAAAGATTTTGAAAAAGCCTAAAACTTTTGTATCTTAACATTTTTCGCTAGCTATCCTACTTTGGTAAATAATTGACCGTTTCCATACATATCAGCGACCCTGTATATATATATATATATATATATATATATATATATATATATATATATATATATATATATATATATATATATATATATATATAGGGCCGTCTTTAACCTATTGGAGGCCCTGGGCACATTACGATAATAGAACCCATATGGCCTTGACATATCGCTATTTTCTCAGAATAGACAAAGAAAGTAAATAACAAAGCTCTAGATTCATATTTATTTCCTTATAGCCACATTTGAAGAATAGATAATATTATAATATAATCCACAGAAGTAATTTCAGCATTCACAGGTTAGTGCTCAAAAATCTATGTTGATTAAAGTGGTACCCTTCTAGATTTGAAATGTGAGAAATTGTTAATCACTTCTTTAAAATCTGTGGTTTGGATCATATCAGACTATATGGGCATCAGCAACAAAATGGTTCATCTCTCCCAAAGCATTTTATATACTTCTAATCAATTTACACATGTTAAAAAAAAAATTCTTAGTGAGATTTCTACATTTGGATATGTCTTCAATATTTTTCTTTCAAAATATAATATATTTACAATATAATATTAGTTCCTCAATTTCCACTATGAATACTTTTAAGTATTCTGTTAAATGAAGATATTCTTCTTCTCGTTTAGTTTTTCATAATAATTTTATGTTTATATATTTAAATTCATCTAAACATGCTGAAATCTGAAAGTCTGATTCTCGGGCGAGAGTAACTTCGGTCATTCAAAAGCTAATAAAGAAGTAGGTATTGTAGACAGTCACAGTCGTTTGATTTTCATTTTCGGTAATAAATGTCGGTTATCCTTTGGTGATCTGGTAGGATCTAGAGGGGCCCTATCGATTGCGGGGCCCTGGGCTCCTGCCCTGAGTGCCCAATGGGGAAGAGGAGCCTGCATATAAAATATATATATATATATATATATATATATATATATATATATATATATATATATATATATATATATATATATATATATATATATAATATATATATATATATATATATATATATATATATATATATATATATATATATATATATATATATATATATATATATATATATATATATATATATATAACTTTTTGATAATTATTAGCAATAACAGGCCTGGTGAATCTCAAAAAACTTAATATTGTACTGAATAGCACGTAATAAATAACAGAGAACGGCCACAGCCGAAAAATTTTGATGAAACATAGTAGCCTTTTCAACTATTCAAATTTCTTCAAATCAATAAATGTCAAAGAAATTTCAATTTTTCAAAAGTTTTGATAAAACCACGAATGTCGTGGCGAAACGTCAACTTTTTAATAGAATCGAGTTTTTTGAGATTCACCAAGCCTGTTATTGCTAATAATTATCAAAAAGTTAAAAATAGTTCACAGGTAACAACAATTGAAATAAATAATTAAATATATAATATATATATATATATATATATATATATATATATATATATATATATATATACACTCCACTCCAGTCAACTTGCAGCTTCCAACGAGGCTAAAAATGCTGACCACATGATCAACGCGTGTTGTACAAATTCGTATTTTATTGTTGGTGCTCCCTTAAAATGGACTTCCCTATGCATTGGGATACAAATTAGTATCCATTGTTTTCTTCTTTGGAATTTGCAAGTTGACCCGAGTTATACTTTGAAATTCATCTTCCAGTTTCCTTTTCATCTAGTTAAATTTTTTCTAAATACGGAACTTTTAATTTTATGTGATTATATAAATCAATATAATAAGATGCTGAAAAGTGACTTCCATGCCGTTTTCCTTGGGCTGTTTTCAAGTATTCCCACTGAAATTAATTGAAAGAATTTTACCCATTAGAAAAAAGTGATGGAAAATTAAATTAATTGAGCACTGGCGGTGAGTCCCAAACAATTTGCTAATTATCCATTAATAAATAATCCCCATTCAACTCATTTAAAAAGAGCTGAGGAACTCATCTCCGGGAAATTAGTTGATAGCGTAGGACACGCTTTTCTGCAATTATTAATTTTTTCCATTCTTCAAACCAACATTTCTTGCAGCGTCGTTATTTACCCATATTTCACGTTTATGTAAAGTTTCATGTTTAATTTCTTCACAGGTAATCCCATTTTAATTAAATTATGTTCGTTATTGTTGGATGTATACATTAATGTAATTATTTCATGGAAATTGTTACCTACTAGTGAAATTCAACAAAATTCGCATTTCATTTTCAAGATTAAATCGTGAAGAACAAATAGTGATGAATAACAAATAGTAATGAAGATATTTTCGTAGGTCTCATGTGAACTAGTTTTGTAATTTATGGTTTTCTAAGTTTACTCTGGAAAATTAAGGCACTGGTTTTTTAACTATTTACATTTCATGAAAGATTATATTATTTTTTGTACAACTGTCAAAAAAAGACTACATTCACGAATCGCTATGGATACGCAAAGTTTTCCATTTTTTAACTAGTCAAAAAATAGTACATTATGTTACTAGGAGTAGAAGGCTATCATTATTGTTGAGCCCAGATTCTTGCACTGCCGAGGCGTTAGCCGAGGCTGTGCAAACTGGGCGAAACATATAAAGGGTCTTCTGCTCCGAGTGACATATACTATTTTTTCTTCAAGCGTAAATTGAATATTGTGCCTATAGTGTCGAACTTTTAAATTTTCTTGACAAATACTGACAAACATCAAATTAAATAAAAATTAAATGACAGTTCATACCTACTTCGATACAACGCCCATAGAGGTTGTTATCATTTCTCATTATTTTATTACTAGTACAATAATGAGCGTTCATTATTTTACTAGTGAAATAATAGGTTATTTCTACGATCTGTGTTGTCGAAAATAATATAGATATTATTATACGCTTGAAGAAAAAGATATTTATTCACCGTGATAAAAAGACCATAGAATATAGAAATAATGCATTTACTGAAAATTAATAATAATAACAAAATTATTTATTGCAATAATAATTAATAGTAAAATTTGAACAATTATTTCTAATATTCATTCCCGAGGACGACGATGCTGATAGTTGGTTTCCAGAAATTGTCTTCTTCTCATCAGAAATGCAGGGATTATTAGGAGAAATGTCTCGGTTGGAAGTGGATGGTTGACAGTTTAAAATTTTATTAGAAATATCAATTTTGTTATTTAAACTGTCCTCCAAGTAACTTGTGGTGCATCACTATCACTGGCAATATTAGTATAATCCATCGTAGAATTTGTGAAATACGCGAAATAATTTACAAAACATTTAATTTGACGCTTGTTGAATAAATGACATGTTTCCTTGGTTATACTTACTCTGACATAAGATCATAGAATATATTGATAAACATACTTAACTGCATGGATTTCAATTTTTAAAATAAAATGACTTTCAATAAATACTTATAATTTAAATACTTTTGTGCCAATTGTACAAAAAATATTGTTTGTATTTCGTGAGCGAAATCAGTATTTCATGGCGCATTCGAATGAATTTTAAGCCTCGATCTGACGATCTCGTCTAAAAATTTACATTCTTATGCGCCATTAAAAAAACACTGATTTTGCACACTTAATACAAAAATAACTAATATTAATACACTTCATCTACAGCTAGAATAACTTCCTCATTATGGTAAATTTTCAGTATCACTTCATAAAGAATTGTATGTGAATAATTTGCTCAAAAATTAGAATGATAATATAAATTTAAACGTACCTATACAAGGTGTTTATTTATCTATGAAAATTTCTCCAATTTCACCAACAAACGCCAAATTTTTTTTGGTATATAATAATTGCTGAATTGATATTTTAATTTTATCTTTACCTACACTCATAAATAAAAAAATTGTTTTTAGATTTCCTAACCTCTCATACCCTATTATTTTCATTCATTTCTGTTCATACATTTTCAAGTTACAGATTTAGTTGCTTTACTATTCATGGCTTTCGATTACTGTTATGCATTTATAGTTTTATATTTTTTATATATGTATATGCATAGTCATAATAATCTAGGTATTACTTATTTAGAATATATTTGTGTATAGTTTTTTAAAATTACGACATATCACATTGAGGCATTTTATGTTGACGAATTATGTACATATTAGATAATTATTGAGGTATTTAAGGATAAAATATAACGGTGAATGTGATTGTTTCGATTAATCAACAAATGAGATGATTACATTGAATTTGTAACATATATCAATAAATGTCCAATAAATTTATCATTGAATCCTGGCTATATATTTCCTTGAATTGGGGTAGACCGGGAACGGTTGTAAAGGCTCATTTAGACATGCCAGTGTCCTCGGCCGAGAACTCTACTAGCAAGCCACTATAGTCTGTAGTCTGTCCAGCGAGAGTTGGCGTGCACGTCATCAATCAAATATGGCGTCGATCGTGAACACTGTTGCCAGACGTAATAAATAATCTGAAATCAAACTTCTAGTTATAAAATCTTCGAAGAACTAGGTTATCTCGGAGACGCGCCGACTGTCAAACGTGAAATTCCGGCGCGTTGGTCGAAAGGGTCCGACAACATTGCAAATTTTGAAATAGAATTACAACTTAATATCCATTCAACTTATTTCATTACTCAGAATGCTAATATTTCTTGAGAGATACATACGATTTGATATGTTGTGGACAGAATATTTGTCGAAATGGAAGATCCGGTCAATATCACATGACAAATATGAATTTTGAAAATTTCGAATTTTATTTATCTGGGTAGGCAGCATTGCGTTGTTATCTGCGCATGTCTGTGATCTGCACGCCAATTCTCGCTGGACAGACTAAAACAGTCACTACTCACTAGTGCTAGAGCACTAGCCTCTGAGTGTTTTCGGACACATCTCAACTTTTTCATGCTAGTAAAGAGTGAGTGTTCGAAAGCACCAATGTACTGACAAATGTAAACAACTACTAGCACGTTTCTTGTTTAGGTTTGGTGTGTTTTGCATATATAGAAAGAGAGAGAAATAGCTTTATTGTCATATAAAATTACAAAATTTTGTTGACAAAGCACTTATATAAAGAATTAAAAATGAAGTTTAACAATGATAACTAATCAAACAAAACACACTTTCAATAGTTGAACAAAATGTATCAATTATGTAAAAATATATTAAGAATCAACATATTTGTCAATGAAACTAATTATACAGATATAAAATTTTGTATATTACAAAGAAAAAACTAAAAAACATTAAAAAACATTATGTTGCTACCAAATGTGTAACTCAAGGGTCTATGGTACATTGTGAAATTCAGTTACAGAATAAAATTCTACTACTGAGTAAAATGGTCTCTCCAAAAAAAAAGCCTTAATCGAACTTCGGAAGTTTTTGTATGTACTTATAGATTTTATTGTAGGTAAAGGAATTTTTTGTTAAGACAGAGGTGGGCGCTATTAAATAAATATCGGAATCTGAATTTCTTGTGGGATATCTATGATTTGGTCTCTCTTGAAAAGTTATGAATGTGTTTGCGAACCAAACAGACGGATTCGAATATGAATAGTACAGGAAGAGTAAGAATTTTGAATGTTTCAAAGTAGAATTCGCAATATATATATATATATATATATATATATATATATATATATATATATATATATATATATATATATATATATATATATATATATATATATATATATATATATATATATAGTAAGTAGAGCAGAATTATCGGTATAGCCCGCTTATATGGAAGCAGCCGTTGACACGTGTTTCGGACTCTTTGGTCCTCGTCAGAACGGCGTAGCCAAGCATTGGGTTGAAAACTTGGAGATGAAAATAGCACAACAAACGAAATCCCCTGCTACGGAAGACAATCACACATTTGTGGCTTATTGTTTGAACTCTCCGGTTTGGAGATTTGGTCAAACTTTGCTACGGAGGCGATTAATGCCATCCGCGTATATCTCAGATCCGATGTAAATAAACAACAACAAAAAAATTAGTCGCGGGAAAATATTAAGCAAGTAGAGCAGAATTATCGGTATAGCCCGCTTATATGGAAGCAGCCGTTGACACGTGTTTTCGGACTCTTTTTTTTTGGTCCTCGTCCAGAACGGCCGTAGCCAAGCATTGGGTTGAAAACTTGGAGATGAAAATAGCACAACAAACGAAATCCCTGCTACGGAAGACAATCACACATTTTGTGGCTTATTGTTTGAACTCTCCGGTTTGGGAGATCTTGGTCAAACTTTGCCACGGAGCGAT
>JARQZK010001465.1:652500-755000 GCA_030704885.1 Cynegetis impunctata | reverse complement strand
AATTTTATTTCAATATACATTTTTCTCTCAACTTAAGAGTTACCGCAACAATATATATATATATATATATATATATATATATATATATATATATATATATATATATATATATATATATATATATATATATATATATATATAAAATCAAGTAAACTAGGACATTTATTTGAAACGAATCAAACAAACCTCCTAGCGGAGCTGGTTATACGAGTTCACGAAACATCGAAATGCCTCTATATACCTTGGACGGTGTATGTTAGAAACATTAAGTTGTTTATCACAATCAATGGAAATGATAGACAGTCTGTTTCGCCCTTATTTGGGGCTCATCAGTATCATCCATCCATCGAAAGTGATAACCAACCAAAAAAGGAAAGGAAACACACGTGTTTCATTCCTCCCTGAAGTATGTGTCAGGGAGGTGGGCAGCTTGAGTTTGGGATTAACTCCTTCAGCCAGATCAGAGGATACACTTGTATGTACAAATGCATTAAGGATAGGTGAGACGGGATATTTATGGAACATAGGAAGTGTGGGTAGGGTTCAGAGGATTAACACTGGCCCAGCATTCGCCTTGTGAGTTTGCAAGCAGTGACTTATATTACCATGAGGAAACCTCTGAAAAAAACTCATGGCAGACCAGTCGACCCCGGGGTTTGAACCCGAGACCTCCCAAATACTAGTCAGCGTACCTAACGTACTCGACTAACTAGCTTGGTTAACCAACCAAATATTTCCAACGGTCTTATATTTTCCTTCTAGTGACTTAATGGCATATAAATATGACACAGTGACACCAGTCGGAAACAAATGAGCCACATCTTACAGATGATTTATCTAGGCTCTAACCACTCCCCTTTGAAAAAGAAAAAAAAGTCTGAACACATTATCATACTGATCAATCTGGACGAATTGCACACCCTTTAACCCTTTGAGACATGTTGGTAACGCACGTTCCTGCCTCGATATTCTTGAGTTTTTCTAATTTATATACTTTTTAATGTATTCAGATCCTACCTACAGTTTAACGCCGGTTCCGAACGGCCAATGGGCTTGTAAACGAAGTACATTACCCAACAATGTTTAATCATATATAACCACTAAATTCTGGACATACACAAAACACCCAAGAGCGAGGTGGGACTCCAACCCACAATCCTCGGTTTACAAACGGTATATTCAGATTTTTAGTTACTTTCGTGATGAAAAAAAAATATAAAAATACAGTCTAATTGGAATAATTGTGTTAAAAACTAAACAAAAAATTACGTTATTTTCGGAGAAACTTGTTTTGAAGAATCTATGCAAGAAAATAACCTGAAATTTAGAAAATATGATTTTTGGGGTCAGATTTGCGAAATTCAAAATGGTCGATTCCAAATAGTGGATATCGAAATTTAAATACCTATTGAATTTCAATTTGACGTCGGATTTGTGTTAATTCAAAATAACTTACTCCACGCATATGATATAATTATTCTCTAGAAATTTTATTTCAGAAATATCAAATTCTTCAAAGATTTCTTGTAGAATGTAGAATAAACTGTAGGAAGGGCAACGCCGCAAGAGTCCAACAGCTGACTGCGCAAAACATTCACTTTGTTTTGTTCGTCTCGTCAGAACGGAGCATTGCCAGATACTTCAAATTGCGTATGATTGTGTATGTTTATATCAGCTGTTTTGGAGGAAGACGGTAAAGATGCCTTTCATATCTAAAGATTGGCGATCTCCAGGAGAAGTCTGGATCAAAACAGAAATGGGTTGGGAAAAGAAAAAAGTTCTGGAAAACTGTAAAGCTATCAAGTAAGTAATGTTATTTCTGACAACTCAAACTATCGATCTCCAATGCGGATGATGTTCTTTGTTCTATTTAGTAGGTATGTGACATTTTGCTTTCATTAATGCATTTCGTTTTCACTTAGAAGTTTACTTTTAAAATCGATGTCACTATTATAATATAATGAAGAAGGAAGATGATACAGACAGCGAAAAATCTACTTATTCAGGTGATTTACCTAGTTTGTGAACTTTTCGAAAATTTAATATAATATGTATTATTAAAAACTTATTGAATACATATTCAATTGAGTAGGGTCAATTAGAGTTCTCAGAAAATTTTATTTTATCCTTCAATGTTTGTTAATTGAAAAATATTTGGTATAAATCAAATGATCACTTTTATTCATAGTTTTTCAATAGAAAACTTTTTTGTTTTGGAAAAACAAGGAATAATATAATTTGTTGAATAAACAACGTGAGTTTACTTATTATAAAATCAATTGTTTGGTAATTTTTTTACTGGAGAAAATCGCTATTTGTAATAATAGGTATATCAGAAAAACCGTAGGGAACAGAACTTTAAATAAATTTTAATAAAATCTAAACCATTAACAATATGGACTAAGTTTCAACAGTAATTTCGAAGGATATTTTACTAGTTATTTTTCCTAGCTTTGTGCGCGTAAAATAATTTGTTTGTATCTATGGTAACTTCAAGAATGGGGAAATTGAATAAAATTGTGGAGTTGTGAAATATGAAAATTAAATGAACACACTAGCTAAAAATTATGGCATGAAACCTCGTTTTTTATTATCGATATATTTAATGTCATATTAGGCTCACAAAATCTACATCTAAAACTGTGTTATTCGAAGAATGTTCAAATGATCTTAAAATTCATAAAACCATACTTTTACTATTCGATGTGTAGGTACTGTAGTTTGAAATTTATCTATGTCAAATTTCATTCAAGTGTTACGGCGTCATTGAAACGATCTGTAATTATAGTGAAGATCTTCATTATTCGTAGATACGTTCTATTTTCTTCCAAAGGTATTTATTTCCGCATTGCTATTTAAAAAAAATATACCAAACAACAGAGCGGCAAATGAACTCTCTCTTGGCTCATGTACCGGAAACAACAATGTGTTATTTATTATCATTGGTTCTCAATCTTTTTTTCGTTGCGTACCCCTTGAAAGTATATTTTCACCCATTGTACCCCCTCGGATAGAATCGTTAAAAGTCTTACTAGCATAATAAAAATGAATTTAGAAGGTCTTATTTTTGGATAATGAAATGCACATAAAAAAACTTAAGAGGTGTCAAGGGACACCCGGGTGGAACGAAGTTCCTTTCGATTAATTAGTGAAGGAATTGTAATAAAATTAAAAGTTATAATAATATTGTTTTATAATTAACAAATATAATGTTATATTAACTTAATCAGTAGGTTCAAAAGGTAATAATTGGCTTGTGGTAACTGAAGTAGGAAACATATGTTTGGGACTCTATTTTATTTAAATGTCTGTATTATGTATTATTATTGTCTGTATACTCTGAATATAGTTGAAATAGTACCCGAACCAGATATTATGTACGCAGAGGTAGAAGAGGTAATAACACACTTGAAAAGAGGGAAATCTCCAGGCTACGACAATATAACGGGAGAACTATTGCAGAATCTAAATCAACATGGCATTAAAATCTTAACCGACCTATGTAATGCGATATGGAAGCATGGTCAATGGCCCAAAGACTGGTCTACCTCGATATTCATTCCACTACATAAAAAGGGTGCAACCACGAAGTGTAGTAACTATCGTACCATCTCCTTGATATCGCATCCGAGTAAGATTCTACTTCGTATTATCAAGAGACGATTAGAGACTTACCTAGACCGACAAATTCCCCAAGAAGAAGTAAGGTTTGTGAAGGGCAAAGGTACCAGAGAGCAGATTCTTAATTTACGACAACTCATAGAGAAATGCCGAGAATTCAATATCCCAATGGTCATCTGCTTCTTGGACTACCAAAAAGCCTTTGACTGTGTTAACTGGAAAATGCTGTGGAGAGTCCTTCGGGAGATGGGGGTGCCTGAACACCTTATTGCACTCATAAGAAATCTCTACGACAACAACACGACCAACAGTCGCTTCCTTTTAAAACCGGCAGGGGCGTTCGACAAGGATGCATCCTATCTCCAGATCTCTTTAACATCTATGGAGAATACATCATGAGAAATGCACTGGACGAATGGTACGGAGGAATCTCTATTGCGGGCCAAAATATTACAAATCTGAGATATGCAGACGATACAACACTAATAGCTGCGTCAGAAGAGGAAATGCTTAGTCTTCTAAATCGAGTCGAGACAGAGAGCAAGAAATGCGGCCTTATGATAAACGCAGAGAAAACTAAAATTATGATAGTCGATCGCTCAAACACACTGCAACTGACAGACGCTCTACGCAGATTTCAAGTCGTTGGCCACTTCATGTACCTGGGCTCATATATCAGCAACACGGGTTCAAGTGAGCGACATCCGAAGGAGAATAGGACTGGCAAAAAGTGCAATGAGTAGACTACTCAGGATCTGGAAAGCCAGATCTATTACAAAAAACACCAAAATAAAACTAGTTCGATCCATGATTTTCTCCATTTTCCGTAATGGGTCTGAAACGTGGACAATCAAAATAGCAGACAGAAAAAGAATCGATGCCTTCGAGATGTGGTGCTGGAGGCGCATGCTCCGAATTCCGTGGACTGCGCACAGGTCCAATGAATCAATCCTAAGAGAACTGAACATCCGCAATAGACTATCTTCTACTTGCTTTGCGAACATATTGAAATTTTTCGGACACATCGCGAGAAGAGATGATAACAACATGGAGAGGCTGATAGTTTCGGGAAATACAGAAGGACGAAAGGCTAGAGGGCGTTCACCAATCCGATGGACTGATCAAATTCAAAAGGCCACTGGTACCTCGTTCTACGATTCTATAAACAAAGCTCGGAATCGAAATCAATGGAGAGTAATAACAGCACAAGCTGCCAATGATCACGATTCTCAGTAATGAGAGACCGATGAGAGAGAGAGATTGTCTGTATAAAATCTCTGCTTACCTAACTCCATCAGCAATATCCGGAACTTGTGTAGAAACACTGTCAGGATTCATTATTGTTATTATTTTTTATTATTTATTATGTACAAAAACCCTGTATACACTTAACAAAATAATCGTCGCGACACGACACTGTTCAATGCGAAATAGAAAGACGAAACGAAAATAACTGGCTTGCTTTCTATGAGATAGAGAGAGAGCAGAGAAACACGCGCACGGCGTGCGCGCGCAAGAAGTGTCGTTACAACTTTTGGTCTTAATTTGTACCGTCTAGCCCCCTTTCGTAACGCGCGATAAGAAACTTCGTTCCAATAACTATAAAATCTTCTATGATTTTGTTTCAGAACACACAAAATAGAAACCACCTTTCAAAAATACATAGAATATTTATAGGTCTTTTAATTTTATTCATAATCAAAACAAGGCGTTATTTTCTGTATCTAATGGAATGTCCTTGATTTTCCTCACTCAGTTTCTTGAAGTCTGGTTCAAGCGATAATAAGTACCTACCTACAATCTTAAGTCCGGGGCAGCATCCAGTTTCTTTCTACTACCGAAGCAGTCTATGAAAACAGAAACAAAAATTTGATTTCTAGGTCATGCAGACTTTATTATTCAGTGATAGTATCTAACCAAAACTTGATGAGAGTCTTACTTTAAAAACCGGATTTCAACGTACTGTCAGTAGAAAAGTCAATGAGTGTTTCTTTTTCTGCAATACTCAATTTACGATCATTAAGTTATGCTTTTTTGTCGGTACAGACGTTCCTAAATTGAAAGAAATATTTTATTTAATAAGTTCTATCAATTGCTCTCTATTTTTTCGCGAACCCCCTGGCAACATTTGGCGAACCCCCAGGGGTACCGTAGGTTGAGAACCACTGTGTTATGTGAATGAAATCGATCCAAAGTACGAAGCCAACGTTCAAATTCTAACATAAATTCAACATATTAAACGGATGAAATGATTTTGTTTATATGAATTGCTTCAGTATTTAATTTCACATAATTCATTGAATTCAATAACATTTTTTTTTCACTTTCATTTTCTTAAACACAGTATGAATTTCTAAATAAATTTAATTTCAAGCAGATATACATGTCAAAAGTCATTTCACAGAATTGTAGTCCAACTAGTGGTTGAAATCTAAAATCATTGTATCTATAATTAAAGCATATTTTCATTCTAAATTTATAATGGGATGTGTTATAATTTCGAGTCAACAATTCAAATGAAGCAAAAAATGCTGACCGCGTGATCAACGCGTGTCATACGAATTCGTATTTTATTATTGGTGTTACCCTGAAAAAATTCCCGAATCAATTAAGGGAAGGAGAGAAACTGCAGGTTTTGCACAGGCATTTACATTTTTAAAGATCTTTGATGTATTTGGACTTCCTGTTAATTTCGTGTAAACGGCGTTGTATATAAATTTTTTTGTGTTACATATTTAAAACTGTTAAGTACTGAATGAAGTACTGTTTGTATTACTTATATACTATTATATTTTTATACAATTTTTATAGTATTTTTCATAACTTTCCTAATTCAAAGTGAACTTTTCAAATTTTTCCCTATTCACTTAATGGTTACCTACGCCTTAGCTGCATGACGTCGTTAGAATCTGCAAGATTCTTGTACTATACCTGAGGGATAGTTCAAATTTTATTGAAAAAATACGAATAAAAGATTATTCTAGGTCAAGGATATACTATATAGCACTGAACATATAATTCATTCGCGACCTTGGATATACGGGCGGAGCTTTTTGGAGTTAATTGCAGATCGGTACGGGCGATTCTCTCATCAAAAACGACCGTGAAGGATACTTTTCGCGAACGCGAGCGCTCGATTTTATAGAACTAAAGGCCCATACTCGTACCATTTGATTTCATTACTGTCGAATTTTTATAGCCGGCTACTTTTCACAATAATAATTTTCTCTTCGAAATGTCACAAATTTGTTCCTATACATGTACAGTGACATTGAAATTATACCATAGTAATTATTAATTTGTCAATTCATTCGTGAAGTTACGTTTGAGCAACTTTTGTAGCATTGATATACTTAATTTAACTAGCTGACCCGACAAACATTGTTCTACCATATAAGTTATTATCTACAATCTATCTATCGTGCTATTCGCGAAAATATAACTTGGTGCACCCCGGTGCGCTATTTATAGGCACCGGCACACCCTGCGCCCGCCGACCGCTGCCAACTGCGACGAAACGTGCAGCCCGCTAGCCGCTATGCCTCTGCTTTTTAAATCTCTGATATCTTCTTTAATGAAATGCCATTAAGTGCAGTTTAAATCTACATGAAATGCACAACGTATGTTATTGTGTAGAATAGCTTGGTAAATAACACATATTTTTTTGCAATACCTATGTAAAAGATAACAATGGTTACTGTGGGTTATTCTTAGGAGATAAATATATACCATCGCTGAGTTTTTTATCGATCTTTTTTAGATATACCTATTATTCCTTAGTACATCAATTTGATCTATCTCGTAAGATTTAGCCAGCGTTTGCGATCCAAGCGCACAACAATATATTTTTTCTTCAAGCGTATAATAATATCTATATTATGTTCGACAACACAGATCGTAGAAATAACCTATTTTTTTACTAGTAAAATAATGAACGCTCATTATTGTACTAGTAATAAAATAATGAGAAATGATAGCAACGTCTTATTATGGGCGTTGTATCCAAGTAGGTAGGAACTGTCATTTAATTTTTATTCAATTTGATGTTTGTCAGTATTTGTATTAATAAATAGTTGAGATATAAACAATGTATTCAATTTTTTCAATTTACGCTAGAAGAAAAAATAGTATATGTCACTCAAAGCAGAAGACCCTATATATGTTTCGCCCAGTACGCACAGCCTAGGCTAACGCCTCGACAGTGCAAGAATCTGGGCTCAACAATAATGATTGCCTTCTACTGCTAGTAACATAATGTACTATTATTTTTCACTTGTATATTATTTGTTGATTTTACCTTAGATACGGTTGCTATAAATACACTCATTATGCCCTAGTGCGCTATGAGCGGGCATTATGGATCATCATAACGCCCGTTCATTGTACGAGGACAACTGAAGCAACTTCCATTGATTAAATACTTCATAATCTTAGTCGTATGCGATTCTGGTTTTCTCTGGCAACGAATTATTCGCAGCTTTGGCTGCATTTTCTATGATATTCTTGGGTAAATTAATTTTCATTTCCATTGTTTCTATAAGACTACACAACGAAAGCAGCAATGACATTCACTGAATATGATGACAAAAATATTCACAAACGTCAAAATATCAACAAATGACTTGCCTACTATGACAAGGAAAATGGAAAGTATAGGAGCAATGAACCGATTTTAAAATCGATTTTTCATTATAATAATATAATTTTTTTCGTGAAAAATAAAATCTTGTAAGCACCACGTGTGTTACTAGATCCTAACATCCCTCGGGCTAAAGGCCCTCGGGCCGAGTGTTTCCCTCCAGGCGTTAGGATCTATATAGCGCACTTGGTACATAAATAACTATTTCGACTTTTCTGTACTATAATTTGTATGGATTTTTCATATAAACCTTCCTCTGGAATCACTCTATCTACCTGAAGACTGCATTTAACCTTCCGTCGGGCGCGGGGTCTGAAGTAACAAGAACAGGAGCGGGGTATCAATATGAGCATTCTACGAAAATTTTAGTTTTATGGCAGTATTTAAAAGTTGAGTATCTAAATAACTTGGAAAGTAAATTATACTGTGAAAATATTGGAAGGGAATTCGAAGAAAACGCACAAAAACACAAAAAAACATATGTTGAAATAAAATAACGAATTACATATTTTTCTTTCCAAACTCGAAGTAGTTGTATGAAAATGAACATAAAACAAACACAAACGTAATTCTAACAATGAAATAACTGAAAAATAAACAAACAATATCGAAAATATTAAATATAAATGTTGATAAAAAAGATCAATTTAGTCAATTCTGGGATTCAGCTTCGTACCGCTGATGTAAATTCGTTGAAAAATCGCTGCATTTTAAACAGAATGGTTCTATATGGATCAAGAAAATTAAATCCTTGCATTTTTTCCAACCTTTTCCAACTTCTCGTTTATCGTTAAATTTTCGCCTAGTGTATAACACTTTTGGCAGTTTTGTACAAAAATCGTAAATATTTCTCGAATATGTGTAAGCTTGTCTGTTTGTTTTCTTTCATTTCGTGTGATTTTGTCGTCAAACCGTAGACATCTTGTAATAAATTTAAAACGTTTTTTATTCATCACAAGGCGAAATTTCTCAATCCCATCTCCTTCGGAGCCCCAAAGAGCAAAATTAGGAGCCCTATATAGGCTTTCAGTTCAACGAGATCTATAGGTTTTGATTCTCGGTCACGTTGAAATGATCCCTGTACAGTTTCGATGTATAAGTTAGTATATTTGACAATTTATAATATCTAAAATGTCCTCAGAAAAAATGCAGCTCCAGCATTCAAGATGCGTTCGTGCATTCTTTGCCATCCGTATTGTGCCTGGCAATTTTTTGATAATATTTAAACTTCGGTGGCGTACTCTTTGCGACAAAGGATTTTCATTCCACTTTGTTTCGTTATATTTCCCTAAAACATAATTTTGGTTTCCTTCAGGTTTACTCTCATCATCCTCAGATACAGCATCCTAATCTAGTTCGGACTCTGCTGATTCTTCTCGAATTTCAACGTTGTCCTCATCATCCGTGTCGCTTTCGTCTTGAAAGTAATTCATCATCGTCTTTGTCTAACAGCAATCTTCTCAGCTCTTCAACATCACCTTCTTTGTCGAAATTATAAGTTTTTTTTTGTATTTAGCCATAATAAAGGTACAATAAAATCTAAAACGTAAAAAACACAATTAGAGTCATTGACGGGCGCGGTGTATTAGTTTGATTTTTGTTCAAGAATAACGTCTGAATAATCACATAACTAAATAATATGAATTTTATATGCACAAACACAGAAAAGGTACTTACCAAAATAAGTGAACAACAGAATTTAGATATTATTGAATAATGACGGGAATGGGCGCGGTGTATCAGAATGATCAATGTTTTTCTATTTTGGCTCTTATACTGCCGATAACATACTAACTGTTGGAGTTGTATAGGGTAGTATAAAATAGGAAGCTATTGTGATATGCACGCTGATACTGCCGTTTTCTAAAAAGTGGGGGAGCAAAATGTACGCGTTGTATCAATTTGATCGACCGCGCCCGACGGAAGGTTAAATCTGTTGAGTAGTTTAAAAGATCTTAGCGAACAGCCAGTGGAAGCGACTTCATTTTATACTATGTAAAGAAAAAGATATACAGGTATTGAACTTACAGATTTAGCGAGAAGTTCTTTCTTTAAAAAAAAAGAAAAATGATTAATCGGACCGTTGCGGCTCCTGAGAACTGTCAATCGTCAAATCAAATCAAATCAAAATATGCTTTATTGTCTTGAAATTATATTCGCTTTATTGACAAAGCGAAAAATATAGTAAATAAATAATGTAAAACATAAAAATAAACACACATCAATCAAAAAATTTACTAACTGAACAATGTAATACCTAGAAATAAAAATCACACCACATTTCTATACAAAATATATACAAACTTTGCAATAGAACTGAGAGTGTCAAATCCTCCTCAATCGAAGCTGATGCCTGTGTTATTCAATTTGATCATATCGACCAATCAATGCTCAGAATAGTAGTCCTCTTCAGAGAAATAAGGTCTATTACTCCAGTGAAATAAGACTTCCTCTGCGGAATGAGGCCGAACAAGCTGAATGTTTGCAGAGACCTTCGTTGTGATGTTCCAATAAAGCACAAAAAAATCTCATATGCCGACCCTTGTCAATAACACCGAGATCTAAGGACTGGGGACTCTGACGTCAGAGTGGCGTGACGTAAGCACAGCGAGGTATAAGCGAATTCAGCTTCACCGGTTAACCCTACTTTTTCAGTGTTTGTTTACTTCCTCACTGGAGCGACGTGGGTTTTTCTCCCTTGTTTTTTTTGTGATATGTTGTAACAGGATTAACTAGTGTGCTATTTTTGTGTAGTGGAAGTGGTGTGTCGCCGAAACGAAATATTTAAAATGCCAATATAGTTGCTGTGTACCGGGATGCCGCGGTAACTATAAAAATGGACCAAAAGTAAGTACACCTTTTCCGCTTTCCAACGGATGAAGTAATGTCTGCTAAATGGGTGGCAGCTATTCACAGGGAAAATTCTTCTCCATCAAAGTTCTCTAGGGTCTGTGAATTACATTTTGCCAAGGAAAATATAATCACTTGTTCTACTGCAACGGATTCCAAAACCGGCGAGTATAAATGACTGTTAGTTTAAAAATTCCTAGACTAAAACACGATGCTGTGCCCACCAAACTCCCAACTTGTCCTTCTTATTTATCAAAAACAATTAAATTTCGCCTGAGTCGTGATGAAAAACTCGCGAATTAGAAAATAAAAGTTTTGCGAATGCAATTAGAAATAGTAAGATCGAATTTGAAGCTTGTGAAAAAGATCTTTATTTAATGATTTTGAACAGTTTCTTAATGTTTTAAACTCATTTCAACTGCCTAAAGGTTGGTTCCAAATAAATGATACTAGTAAAGTCACATTATTCAGATTGAAGTATTCTCCCGGGCCTGTAATGACGTACTCTGTAATAATAAGCTCCGATTTAAAAGTCGAAACATTTTTATATGAATGCGAAATACAAATACTGCGAAACGACCTTTAACCTGATTCGAAGACTCCCTTTACTTCCCATAATATAAGTGAAATCAAAGATTTGTTGCATTAAATCGATAAAAACGCTGAAAAACTTGTTCCTGAGAAAAGCGATGAAATTGAAAAAGTTTTAAATCATATTTCCAGTTTATTAGATTCATTGGCGTTGAATATGTTAGATGTTGAGGACAGTTTCCAAAATAATTCATCTTTAGCTGGAGCTTTAGCTTTTTTATCTGAGCAACTGAAATTACGTACAGCGAACAAGGCAAGATATCGGTATTCGAATAACACTATGATTTTAGCCTCAATCCTGCTAACAATAAGTCCTCATGCCTACAAATACTTGAGACATTTTGGTGTACTTATTTTACCTCATCCAGATACAGTCAAATCAGTTTGCAGCTTATTGTTGACTGATCCCACCATGGAAGAAAGAAACATGTGTTTTAACTATGCGAAAAACCTATTCAAGTTATTATCGGACCGTGAAAAACATGTTCTATTATTAGTAGACGAAATACATATAAAACCATTTCTTGATTATAAGGCAGGAAATATAGTTGGTAAAGCTTATAATAATACGTGCTTAGCAAATTCTGCGTTTGTGCGTTATCCAACGCACAACGATGTGACTTCGGGTCTGCCTGCCTGTTGTGACGTCACTCGGCAGCCTCGAGTCCTTAGATCTCGGTGTTGTTGCCCTTGTGCGTCTTGAGATATCGAAGGTCAAAGGTCATAAAAATCGGTTTTTCGCGAAAATCTCGCTTCCAGTACATCTGACGTCGTAAGAACCTATTACAAAACTTACGTAAAATAGTATTCTCTACAAAATTGTTCATATACATTTTTTTCGTACGACCAACCGTTTTCGAGAATCGAGATACAGCACAATAAAGCGGTAGAGCGCATCCTTAATAGGTAATATTGCATTATACTGCAGAGCTATAACTATAATAGCACTTTTCTCAATCTGTTATTCTAGAAAATCAAATTCCTATTATTCAAACCGTTAAAAATTTGTTTATTTATAAAAAAAATATATAATAAATAATTAATAACAAAAAATACATTCTTTTCCCCACCACTTTTGAAGTAAAATACAAGGCGCGTTTTTTTTGACATGGTATCCCCAGTAGGCCTAATCCATGTTTTCGATCTTAGAATAGCTACACCCGCACTGCGCACCACATCCCTTTTTACAACTACAAAATATTGTATTCAATAGTTCGTCTGGGGCAGTAGTGTTGTTTTCGTCTGAAGTACGTCGTTTTCTAATACCCAACCCCATTTTTCGGGTTGTAGATTTTTCTCTAGCCAAATCTGAACTTGGTAGTAGACCCGATAAATATGTTGTCGAGCTGCTTCACTCGTAGGTGGAAGGGATGACAATTTAACAGGTCTATTAAGTCTATTAAAGCACAGACTAGCCATTCCGTGTGGAACAGAACGTCTTTCACATAACAGTCGAGAAACAGCTTTTAACAGTTTCATTAACTGTAACAAACTGGCTTGGATTCGGATTCGAGACCGACTCGACTAGACGTGATGCGGCCAATAGGCGCTTTACAATTACATAACAAGGCAAGGGGTTTAGGGACTGTGTTTCGGAGAAATACGGTCATGGTCCACTTCTTTATATATGGATGATTTTACTTTTCTTGTCTAGAATAGAAAAATATTTTTTTTTGCATTATACCTAATATATAGAAGCTTTGCATTTCATTACAAAAGTGGTGTGAAAAGAATACATTGTTTTGTTAAATTATTTATTATAAATTTTTTTATAAATAAACAAATTTTCAACGGTTTCAATAACGGAAATTTAATTTTCTAGTCTAACAGATTAAGAAAAGTGCTTTTATAGTTATAGCTCTGCAGTATAATGCAATATTACCTATTAAGGATGCGTTCTACCGCTTTATCGTGCTATATCTCGAAAACGGTTGGCCGTAGGAAAAAAAGTATATGAACAATTTTGTAAAGAATACTATTTTACGTAAGTTTTGTAATCAGTTCTTACGACGTGGAAACGAGATTTTCGCGAAAAACCGATTTTCATGACTTTTGACCTTCTGTATCTCAAGACGCACAAGGGTTGGCATATGAGATTTTTTTGTGCTTCATAAGAACATCAAAACGAAGGTCTCTGCAAAAATTCAGTTTGTTCGGCCTCATTCCGCAGATGGCCACTTTTTTTACCTTATTTCACTGGAGTAATCAAGAAAATAAGATTTAGTTCGATTCCGAAAATTAGTCAAGGAAGTTATAGATTTTAATTCCTCCTGACGTATATCCACTGTTGTACAGTTCTTGACAAATCTTTTGTAATGATGTACCATACTTAGACCTTTTTATGGGTCAGGGGAACCCTCCAAAGAGTCCATTTCTGTGTCGCGCTATATTTTTCTGTCTTGGACGATATGCACCAGGATAATGATGATTTATCATGGACTGGTACCATCAGATCAGGTATAACTTCTAGATGGACATAAATTGGTGCGCTTGGTCAGCAGGTTAGATGGGTCGGAACTAGGCTCCAAAAACCTACTACTTCTACTAACTTCTTCATAATGTTACCCTACAATCCCGATGTAAGTTATTGGCGTCTGAAATTAAGATTGTAGCGCCGGAACGGGTAATATCGGTACTAGAGCATGGGCCATTAACGGATTGTTTACATTGTTTGTGATGGTATTTACGTTCATTTCATTTTGAGTTTTCGAACGTTTATCGTCGTAATTTGTGTTTTTTTGGACTTTGTATTTTCCTGTGATTTATTGTGTTTAGATTGTGGACTTTATCTCTGTTCGAGAGTACATAACCTACCTACATCAAGTTGAAATTCACTCTGAGTTTCTATCATTGAACATGAAAAGCAATAATGAAATAAAGGAGAGGACGAATAAATTAATTGGTTAGAGGAACTATGTATACATCACGAAGAGGCTGTATGATAGAACACCTATTTATTTAAAAAGTAAAAAAACCTTCATAAGTTTCAAGAAAACATCTCCGACATGTCTACTTTCATTACCAACTGAAGAGGTTTTGAGTATAATGGACAAAACTAATTACTTACCAGCAAAACTGAAAGAAACAATATTAAATAAAAGAAGAATTAACATGAATACTCTGCTTGAATGGTTTGAACGTAATGAGTTATTAAATTTTTTTAATTTTCCTGACGTATAACAGCTCTCCTAAAAGTGCGGTGGACTTCTGAGAGTCTGGTTCTTTTATAGAATCTCTGTTTTCCTGGTTATATAATTGAATATTTTAGTTTTTACTTAGCTATAGAGTCAAGTTTTATTTCATATTCTTGATTTTATGATAAACTGTTATTTTGGTTATGCAAATAAACATTATTTATTATTATTATTTTAATAGTATCTCTGGTTTTTACATGAAAGAAAATACAATTATCTAGAATCTCTGGATGATGGCCCAGGTTCAGATTCCGATAAAAGTGGAAGATTTTTCGTTGGAATAGCATTGGAATTCAAAAACCCTTCGTTTTCGGTCAGCTGAAAATTGCACATCATCAGTTGGTATAATTTTATATGGAAAAATCCACAAACTTACCGCAGGGAAAATAATTATTCTCAGTAAACTGTAAAGAATAACTCTCTTATGTTCAGACACTTTTTTTCAATCTTCTAGTTACGAATCCACACCTTTCTCTGTCCGACATTTCCTTGTTTCCCAACTTTGTTTGGAATACAACTTTTAATTGTCCAGCTTTCGGAAAGGTATGTAAGCTATATTCAGGTTTTTTTTGCCCAAGATGAACAATAGGATTTACAAAAACAGTGATTCATTTCTTCTGAACGTTTGTTAACGATCCCAAACAAAATTAAACGCTATTGAAACTCAACAACTTCTCATATAAAATACACGTAAACAGATGTGAACAAAGCAATCTATGGCCAATGCGTTAGTAATATTCGACACCGGTAGGGGGCGTATCGCTTATTATGTTTTACCAATATCCACCGAAAGTGACCATCTTGGTCAAGCGGACCGTTGAAAATCAATCTAGCTAAAACCACAGCTTACAATCTTTCTTTTTTTTCACCATTTATAACTACCACGGGGTGTGCAACTATGTCAAGGAGTGAATTACTTGAACCATTTCTTCGTGGGGTCTCGTATTTAAGTGTTATATGTAACTATCAAACTCATCCTTTAGTTATCTGAATTTTTTTTCTCATTTTTAACTAAAGCACTTTTATTCGTACAAAAAAGAAACAGCTGAAAAGAGAAAACGTGTTTACTAAAATCCTTTATTTCTTACTCAAATATCTTTCGATTCAAATATTCCTCGGATCAAAAATTACTATCCTATCCTAACAATACCGATTCAGCTTCTGCCTTTTGCATCTAATTTTCATATAATTTAAACAAAAATGCAAAATATATTGATTTTCAACAATTTTTTTATTCTTCCGAAAAGAATAATTCGGAAGTAGAATGTTTTCTAGTTCGTCTCCCACATATTATAGTTGAATGACAATTTTGGGTCACTTCAGATTTCATTATATTCTTTCTATTACGCTTCGACGTGCGTGGGTTATTAAATTAGACAGTTTTTCAGGCCGATAAGTATAAATTATATCTTATAACTCATCCAATAGTATTATATTGCATATCACTGCTGAAAAAGTGAGCGTTTAGGTATAAGTAATATATTCGAGACAAATTTTCATTTTCATTATTTTCTGTATATTTTATAGACAAGTAAATTCGATCAAAATGGCCAATTCCAACGGTTTGACCAAGATGGCACCTTTTAGATGGGCATAACAGTGTGTTCGTAGGGCAACATATATCTCCAAAGTTCTCGAAACTTTCCTAAAAAAATACCCAAAAAACTATAATATTTGGCAGGATCTGCTGCCCTAGTATACCATTAGAATTGGCATCTCCTAAAACCGCACTGGCATAGAAGTGATTGTTTCAGTTTTTTTCGGAAACTAAGATCACGCTGAAGCTGGAAGTTCACAATATACATCAAAATTGATGTATCAAAATGAAACCCTTGGTTTGACTATTGAAGTCCAGTAAAAATCCGTTTTAATAAAACACCAAATGAAAATAAATTTTCTTGAAAGACGTATAATTCTATCTTTTCATATCTACTTAGTTCTCTGACAGGAGAAACTTCAACATCCTTCAATTCATCAGTAATTGATAGATTTCTGGAATATGGTTCGTGATTTTGAAAGGTTCAAAATATTCTATCCTTTTGCCTATCTGAGAACATTGAACAGAAATGATCAAAATATATATTTTGATTATTCCATTAATCTCCTACAGGAAAAGTTTTTCTTGCACTTCATGTCTACGATATTTTCGGTATTTGATACTAATAGGCAACTAAATATATTACACACTTGGCTTCATTCCGGTTAAAGTTGTTCACGTTGTTTTCTTGAAATTCCTAAAATCATGTGCAGGTTCGTGTAAGGTAATTTACAGTACAGGCAAAATGAAAACCATTCCTTAAATTCTTTAGACCTTGAAATTACTAATGATAATAATTTCCTCAATTTCAATATTTACAGGAAACTTGCATGCAGATATATCATAATACGTTAAAGTGGTTCAAATTACAATTAAATTGAATTGATTGTCGTGTATTCGTTTTTATCGTTGCCTATATCCAAGGAAATATAAGGTAAATTATTGATAGTGATAAATAACGATTATAAGGACTGTGTAGTCATATGAAGGAATATCTTAGCTTGGTTTTGTGTACTTGATTTCGAATATAAATTGATAAACAATGTTGAATAGATTCAATATAAAATAATTAGCATGAATAAAATAAGTTTGGGTTACTTTTAGATAAACAACAAACTAATACCTAAATGAATTCGTGAGCAGGAAAGCTCGATAACTAAAGTTGTTGTTTTTCTCATTTTTGTTCTGTTTTACATATTAATTCGTATCCCACTAAGTCAGTTTGGCAGTGCTATAAAGGTGAGCAAAACTACGAAAAAAACATGAAATATGTACCTACCTACCTTAAAATGGCGGTGGCCAAGGAAAAGAGTTGAAACCTCCAAGGAAACCTTTCTTACATCAATTCAATCTACGTACTAAGTTTAAACTCGATCTGCAGAATCTGTGGCGGCGGCGAAATCTTACATCTCAAAGAAACAAGAAATATCTATATAGAAATGACGTCAGTTAGAGGAAAAATGTTCTACCACCAAAAAGCACTTCCCTAACATCAACTCATGCGATGAACAGATTTTTATCCGTCTAACTCAATTTAGAGGGACTTGGTGGTCTGGTTTTTATATCTCCATATACCTACCCGAACACAGTTTTGGCCGCTTTCAAAATTGAAAGATGCCGAAACTTTGACTAAATTTTCCCAAATTTTGTTCTTTCGCAAGAGCAACAACAGATATCAGATTACATCTCTTTTGGACTGCCAAAATGTACCGGGAAAAGAAAAAAATAAATATATATATATATATATATATATATATATATATATATATATATATATATATATATATATATATATATATATATATATATGTATATGTGTGTGTGTGTGTGTGTGTGTATAATATCAGACATCAAAAATCGTGATCCAGTAGGTACCTATAATAACCGCTTCAAAAACCACTCTCGAAACTCACTGTTTGATGTCGATGCAGAGCAGTAGTTTATTATTTTCTGCGAAAATACGACTAAAAAACTTCATTTTAAAAAATGGAGTTTATAAAGTGAAAAAAAAGTTCATCATAGATTTGAATAATCCAGTGGGGCAGATTTAAAGTGACCATCTGTGAAGCAGGCGTGCTAGGTTCGCATTCTGGGTTCTGGATGATTGTGTATGTCTAAATTTTAATAGTTCAAATACTCAATTAATTGGTTAGTGTACCTACAATGTTAATAAGCCTATTGGCCGCTCGGAACTGGCGTTAAACTACATGTCTCAGGTGAGTTTAAAGATATTGTTTTTTACTTTGTCACTGAACTCCTATTGAATTTAGATCTCCTAATCAATTTACAGGTATTCCGAATTAAGTAGGGTTGTAACTTGAACAAAAACTATCTCGAAAGCAATAAGAGCTAGGACATAGAGAAAATTTTTCAATAATTGCATTGGTTCTTCCTCCGACAAATTTTTCGCCAAATACGGAATACTCTATGGTACATAGCACCTTTTTCGTTACAAATATGGCAACAAATAAATTTTCCAAATGTGAAAGACGTTTGAAAGGTCGTATCTGAAAACAATTTTATTTCAGGAACACTTTAGTGCTTTAAATAGATCTCCTAATTATAAATGGACAAAGACTCTGCGCTACTAAAAGTCGTATGAAGGAAGCAATTTACTTACTCATACGATATATTTACTTCTATATCTATAGGAATCTGTAAATTCCCAAAGATTATTAATAATACATCAGATATGACAAAATAGTAGGTGATATTTCAATACAAATCGATAGCGCTCGAAGTAGCCATCCTCATGCAGTAGGTACAGGGCCGTAGCCAAGGGGGCGCCAGAGGGGGCTGAGCCCCCTCTGGAATTATTTAAGCGCCCACTGGAATTATGTAAGCCCCCGCTAGAAAAGATACCAGAATTATTACAAATCAAAATTGTTCATATCTGCGTTGAAACATAAAACTAGCCTAGTGACAAACAAATCTACCTAATTGTAAAACTGACTTAAAATTTTTTATTTGCGGCATCTTTTAACTCGCAAAACATGCTGACGTGTTTATCCTAAAATAAAATAGCGACAAACGAGCGGCTACTAGCAGGGTTGCCAGATTTTTCAGAGCCTTGTTGCACTTTAGACATTGATTTGTCGCCCAAATGCGCAACCGTGGTTGCGACATGTTAACGGAGAAATATTGGTAACAAGTTGTTGCATATAAAATTCACTTATTCTAGCAGTTATTTCATACGTGTTTTGCTGCTAATTTGTCGCCCAAAATCTCAATCATGATTTTTTCGCAACTGCACGAAAAAATAGTGCACCTAACATGTTGCCTACTCGTCCAAAAACCAATAGGTACTAGGTATTTTCGAAACTTTTAACTTGAATTACTATAACAATCAAAACCACGATGCTCTTTCAAATATCTTTATTTTTATATAAACAGTTCGCCGAGCTGTTCAAAAAACATCATCATCATCTTTGTCTGTGCTTGAAATTGTGGATTGGTTCTGCTACTGATACATACCAGAATTAAATTTTGTATACATAGCGTTGGTAGGCTCAAATTCTTCACAGCAAATCTCATTTATTGCAAAGTGAGATCTAATTAGACACAACTGATTTTAACATTTTTAGTACCATTTTGGTTCGAATTTTACATTTAACAATATTCATCAATGAAAATATCCTCTCCACGAACATTGGATGACGGTAAGCTTAGAAGAGTAAATTATGCAAATAGAGCTAAATCTTTAAACATGAATTGTTATGCTGCATTTTTTAAATCTATAACCTTCCTCCAAAAAGTGGCTCTATGATATTAACGTCTAAAGATATATTTATTTGATGAGTAAAACTAAATTTGAGTTTACTACGTATCACAAAATATTTTGAAAAATATAACACTGCGATTGCAATTTCGGCCACTAGACCATCATCGAGCAGATTGAGTTAAGAACTGTTTTTTTTGACGCAGAGTATATGATTTCACTATTGTCTCTCTGTAATGTATGCAAATAGTAAATACTCGAATTACATGCACATTAAACATTATCTAAACAGTAAATATTTGTTTCAATTTATTCATTTGTATTAACTTACTTTTCCAAGTTTTACATATTTCTTGCAGTTTCCATTTCCCGAATCTTCAAAGCAAAATGGCAATAATAAGACAATATAACTTACGTATGATTTAAAACAAAAACAAAGGTATGAATTAATGTATTGAACTTTCATAGTTGTGTTAGCAAAACGTCATAGAAAATCACCACCTATATTCAAAAAATTTCCAAGTTCGTATTGTTCACAAAGTCGGGAAAGAGAATGACAAGTTTTTTGTGTTTATGTGAGTATTTTAAGTTGTCTGTAGGAAGTCTGAAATCTTCTTATTTCGTCAACGTCATTAACCACGTCCTATTTCAATACTATCTTTCACAGCGTGCCGATAACCATCTGTCTGTTGATGTATTCCGAAGAAACCCCATATAGTTTATGGCGGGGGGACCAGTCACCTCCCACCGCAAACCGCGTAAAGGAACTCCATTATCTGTATTCAGTTAAGAACTGTTTTTAACTGTTCTTAACTCAATCTGCCCGATGATGGTCTAGTGACCGAAATTGCAATCGCAGTGTTATATTTTTCAAAATATTTTGTTATAATAAACGTAGTAAACTCAAATTTAGTTTTACTCATCATGTTAAATTATCACGTAGTAACGACGGATTCCATCAACTATATATTTATTTGTTTTATTTATTTAGAGTTTTCTATGACAGATTTTTAATTAGAATAAATTGTTTTATTCTTCAAAAATGTTTTTTAATAAATAATAGTTTTTCAGTATACACTTCTAGATAAAAAGACAGAAAAAGCTGTATGTTCCTGTCTTTTTTTCACGTATATTTATTTTAGTACTATGTAAAAAACAAGCCCCCTCAAGAATTTGTTTAGTCCCCTCTAGGAAGCATTGCTGGCTACGGCCCTGAGTAGGTATCAGTGCATTTTAAATAAGCCATTTTACATAAAACCAGAATAAAAAAGCATAATAACTACAATTTATATAACATAAATTGCACTGGACTTTCCGAACACTGCATAGTGAATAATGATTTCATAGATTTAGAACCTGAGAAATTCAATACATTCAGGAAACAAAGGAAAGAGATTAGACCTTCTCGAAGCACGTCACTGGAAAGAAAGGCCCCATTCATAAGAATACAGATAATGGAGTTCCTTTACGCGGTTTGCGGTGGGTAGGTGACTGGTCCCCCCGCCATAAACTATATGGGGTTTCTTCGGAATACATCAACAGACAGATGGTTATCGGCACGCTGTGAAAGATAGTATTGAAATAGGACGTGTTTCATGACGTTGACGAAATAAGAAGATTTCAGACTTCCTACAGACAACTTAAAATACTCACATAAACACACAAAACTTGTCATTCTCTTTCCCGACTTTGTGAACAATACGAACTTGGAAATTTTTTGAATATAGGTAGTGATTTTCTATGACGTTTTGCTAACACAACTATGAAAGTTCAATACATTAATTCATACCTTTGTTTTTGTTTTAAATCATACGTAAGTTATATTGTCTTATTATTGCCATTTTTCTTTGAAGATTCGGGAAATGGAAACTGCAAGAAATATGTAAAACTTGGAAAAGTAAGTTAATACAAATGTATAAATTGAAACAAATATTTACTGTTTAGATAATGTTTAATGTGCATGTAATTCGAGTATTTACTATTTGCATACATTACAGAGAGACAATAGTGAAATCATATACTCTGCGTCAAAAAAAAAATTTCGAAAGAGAAAAGAATCAAATATCAACATTATAGTGCGAAAAAATACGTAAAGAACTTCCTTCCTGATGGGGTTTCCCAACTGCACACGTTTGTTTCTAATGATATAAAACGACCAGTCATGAAAATTATTTCATAATCAGCGATAAGAACCACACTCTGTAATTTTTCATACTTCTTAAACGAATATTTTCACGATTCCACCAAATATGAATACGAATTATGGGGATGTTAAGATAATTTATTAACAACAAAATTTCACTTGACCATAGATTAGATATCCCCAATCAATGATGATTCCTAATAGGATCCTAAATCGAAAAATAGTTTTTCATTTTTTTCGACATCTATATTATACTGTTGCATATGTTGTGTTTGCAGACAAAATCAAATCGAAAATATATGAATGACCATTATGCAGAACTGTATTTCAATACCTAGTGATTTTCTCAAAATTATGATTTTTGTTCTCAGATCAGGAACCAGTGTCGGAGAAACTATAATGGATGCCACTGAAGCAGAGCAAGCAATACAACCTTATTGCCAAATAAGTATAAATTGTACAAGAGAGGTTAGTATATAATTTATCACATGCTAAATTATATGTTACTACACTGAAAACACTTGTTTCCTACAATAGGTTCTCATGAAATGAGATGATGAAATATTTTTATTTTCGGGAGTCAAGTCTTAAAAATAACAATATTGTCATTACAATCGTTATTATATAGTAGGTATGCAATTAGATTTTCGATATAATCACTTTCCAGATTTAGAACAGCCTAAATTGAACATAACATGAACACGTGTGAAACATCATTGGTGTTTTCCATTTCCAGTAATGGTAGCATTCTAGATTTTTGGTTTTGGATTCTTAGTAAAACAAAGGCAATACAAAGCATTTACTGTACACTTTTATACGAAATAATGAATTTTACGACAGAAATTAACGTTTTCAGATTAGTCAATTTGAGAATGGAAATATAGAAGCCAAACTTTGTTTTTTATTAAAACCTATACAAAAGTTCGTTCGTCATTATATATAGATATTACCTATATATTCTCGAAAATAATTGACCCCATCCCATACATGACAGCGCTGATTCCATTAATCAATTTACCTATGTTATCACTCTAGTATATCTGATTTTACTCTTCTGAAATTTTCACAAAAGAATCCCATATAGGTATATAGGTATATATATTTATATATATATATATATATATATATATATATATATATATATATATATATATATATATATATATATATATATATATACTTCTATAACGTTACACGCTTATACTTTGATAAATTGAGAAGTATTGAACCACTTCAGTCCGATATTCAATAAAGTAGTGTCAAATGTGATACATAATTTCATTCATTTCCAACCTGTACCTCTACCGTCTTAGCTCAATGGTTTGCCATTTGAAAAGCGTTTATATCACAAAATGAGCAATAATTGTTGTTTTATAGGTTGTATAATAATTATTAAGTTAAGAAATCATTCCAGATTGCTGGCTTCAACAAATTGGACGAAGTGGTCAAAAGGCTAGATTTCCAAAGTGCTGTGAAAGATGTTCGTAGATTCAACTACATATGTGCTTTACTAGATCTCTTGATAGGACAACGAATGACTGCTCTTTCAGGGTGTGCTCAGAAAACCCTTCTAGCCATGTTGGAGGAAGTAGCTAGTCACGTAACTGAAAGTCATCACAATCCGAGGGGCTTCCGAAGATTATTAACCAAACTACGTGCTGTTAGTGCTGCCGAAAAGTCTGCCTGCTGGGGAGGTCCATTAGGCTCTCAGCTGTTATGGGATCAACATAGTAATAAGATGAACAAAATTTTCAATATGGCTGCGCAAATGCAGATTTGTGAACCTGATTCACAACCTCATTTTTTGCAGCTACCAGAAGAATGTATCAGAGAAATAATTTTAAGGCTATCCGACCACAGAGATTTGACAGCTAGTGCCAATTCGTGTGAAACGATGGCTAACATCGTTAATGAACAGCGAATTTGGAGGGAATTGACGAAGTTTCATTTTAAACCCCAGCAAATAGAATTAGCTTTGAGCAAAGATGACTTTAATGGCGATTGGAAAATGATATTCAGTGCCCTTAAACGGTAGGAATACTATATTTCATTGAAACTCTAGAAAATGGAGTACTTTTCTCTTGAGCGTGTAATAATTTCCCGGGGAAGGTATACAAGCACGGGAAAAGCATTTCTGGATGTCAAATCGAACGATACTTTTCATTATACTTCTCTGAAAACGAAAACAATGCCAAAAATATCTACTAGGAGCTTCTATTTTCACTAAATGAAATATTTATATTATTGTGAATGTGCATTCCTTTAGTAACCACTTCCTTTTGTAGCATTGTTGTTGAAATCGATGGTACATTGTTTTCGCCCAGTACAATGTTTTCTGGTATTGACTTTGTGTTTGCTATTTTTGAATGACTTAACAATTTCCCAATTCTTCGATATTACCTTCAGCTGTAATAGAGGAATGTCGACCAACATGTTGTTTTAGAGTGGGCAAATTCCCTCCACTTTTGACTAACATAGATGCTGAAGATCGTCTTAAATCCTGTCCATATTCTTCAGGATTCTCTAGTTTCCGATATTCTGCAATATGCTTTCTTGTGCCATCTATAGTGTGGCAACCTGCATGTTGAGCATAACATCTACCTTTGCGATATGCAATAAGTAGTTTTTTACTGTTCATATTTGTCGGTCTTAAATTAATATATTTACGATAAAAACCTCATGGATCAAAGGGGCATCCTTCATTTGTAATTGTGCTGCTTCATGATTTGTTATTTTTTCCATCTCTAAGAAATACTACTAAAAACGTCAGGTATCTTCCATGTCTTTCAAAGTTGAACGCATCAAGTCATATCTTCGAGGCATGCCCCGAAAATGGAAAATTTTGAAATTACTTCAGAATATCATCTCTGATATTCCTGCGCCACTCACAGAATGACAAAATAATTAAAACTCCTCATATGTCTCACAAGACTCCTGGCAGTATTTCTACACTTATTTTTGCTTGTTCAAGTGATATTTCTTCTCTAAAAACAGTTGAATAAGAATTCGAAAAACTGGCAACTGTCATGATAATACAAAAGAAAAATTTTACTATGCGATAGTAAGGAAAAAGTTCATTTTCTGTTCGCTAAATAGGCATATAGAGATAGTGTTTTCAGAGAGATGTAATGAAAATTACATTACTCTCAATTTTTCTTTTCTTTCAGTTTTTTGAATAATTATTTAATAAAATGATTGATAATGAGAAGTTAATTTGGAAGAAAGTATCATTATTAGTTCATCAAGGATATTAATATATTCAATTTTAAAAATGTGTCGATATTTTCAAATTCATCTGTACTCAGTCCTGGAATGCAAAAAAAAATTGAATATTTGAAATTTATTAACATCATATCAAATCAGCTTCGTCTAAAAGCTTGTTTATTCTAGGGTGGCCATTATAAATAATTCAAAATAGGTACTAAAAATATTGTAATGCTTAAACTTGGGTGTACTATAAAGTAGTAATAATTTCTAAATTTATAATAATATCGTGAATCCATAAATTAATTCACATTCATTTTTTGAAAAATTCTTACCTGAATAATGACAATAGTTGAATAATAAAGTCACGATGCATCGCAATATTACATAGGTATATTCCCTATAAAATTGGTAAAAATAATATTATTATGGAAATAGTAGTGACTTCATTATTTTTTTCTAAATTGCTAACTTTGAGATCATTTAGGCATTATTATATGTTGTTCGTTATATTTTGTTATATAGCTACAAGAAGTAACATCAATTTTTATCTTAAAATTGATAACAATAGATGAAAAATATTTTATCAGGGTTTATTCTAAGTGTTATTACTTTATTTCAGTTCATATGGATTATGCGAGGAACGCCAATATGCTGAAATGCTTTCTCTATGCAAATATTGCAGGTGTTTATTTTGGCGATCATTAGGACATCCATGTATAGCAGATCAGAGTCCAGAATTCCGAGCCAGGATACAGGAAGCTGGTGGTCTGACACCTCCTAGTCCAGTTCCTCCTTCAGCTTTTCTCAAATTTTTTTCTTTGTAAATGCCTTTTCTAGTATATTACTGAAATAGGATCACTTAAATCAGGATTGATTCCATGTTGCATGTTGGTCATTCTGATCATATGCTGTGGCTGCATTTGTGTCAGCCCTATGTCCGATTGTGAATAGTCAAAGAATGATTTGATCAAAATGTAACATATCAACAAAACAGAATAGTTTGAGCTTGGTTCATTAATGTCAAGCAAAGTATTCATGGAAGAGCATCCAACATTAGTCTTCCATAGTTGACTTGTGTTGAAAGTAATAATTTCACAATTAATGAATATTTGACGATTCCTATATTTAATTCAGTCTATCAAAATGGCAAATGTAAGATATTAGTGACAGTATCTGACAATATTGAAAAGAAAGGAACTTTTAACAGTTTTAGTTTTAAGAAAGAAAAATTTCATTAATGATAAATAACATTGATAAAAGATCAAAAACTTTTTGAATTGCTGAATTCTTAATGAATTACGTACTTACCATTTAATAAAGCGAAGTAAAAGAACATAGATGCTTCTGTGCCTGAAATATCACTATTTAATTGTAATTAATTTCTTCAATAATTTATTCTATTGAGAGGACTTGGGAGCAATAAATAAATCTGCAATTTTATAACAAAATTGTGAACTTTATTGGCGATGCAAAGATTCTAACTAGCGCCCCAAGTGTCGAAATTTGAAGAACAAAATTCTTCATGAACCCTATAAGCAACCATTCACTTAGAAGTTGACAATTTATAATATGTATCTATCCTGATAAGAGTTCATTATTTATGCTTGCGTTACATTGTGATAAATAATACTTGTTTTCCTCCATGTGAAACTACATATATAGGCAGCTCTATTTTAGATCATTATTATACAAATTCAATATTTTTACTTACACTTTGATGAGTAGTTTAATTATAATCTTCAACTAACTTTGAAAGACTTTTTGTTGTAAAAGAGGATATTTGTAAAATAAAGAGCATATCTATGTTTTCATTATTATTTTAAACATTCAGTTAGTGTGTTGCTGGTGGTGGTTAATGTTATCAATAATAGCTAATAGAACATGAAAAATAATGGAAGGATAACAGAAAAAGTGAGGTTCTACATCCATAACACATTTACAATTACAGTTCATTAAAAAAAATTTAAATTAAAATTATTTAACTACATTATGTTTTTCTCCAAACTATTTTATTTCACAATAAATATAAATATTACTTTTCCAAGGGTGCATAATTTAACAATTTTTCAATAAGATCTACGTGGCCCAACAGCATTCGACGGCAACAATATCTTTTCAGCCCCAAGGCATCTAAAGCATCACCTTCTGTATACTCTGCTTGCAACAAACCCAAATATGTCTCCCATTTATTTCCGATTACTTTTCCACAAGTGAAACACCTAACAGGTATTATCATGGTCTAAAAAAAAAATGTATGAGTCTGAAGTAAGATCTGAATAAACTAATAAAGCAAAAATTTTCATTCATTCTGATCAATTGTCGTTCCATGAAGCGATGGGTATTTAGTGAACAGAAAGTATATATAATAGTTGTACCACTACACAAAATATAGAATTTCAACTGTTACTTCTTCATAATTGAAGAAAATGAACAACAATGAGTAAATTATTACTACGTAATTAACTCTCAATAAAATAGACTAGTTTAAACTACTTGAGGGCAAGTTCTGGAAACTTTCCTAATAAATTTATATTATTATATAACTAATCTCATAATTTTTAATCAATCTGATATACACTTATCCAAGAACTCACTATTTCTTCTCAAACTTAGCTGCTTTACACCAGATTAAATTAGAAATTTTTCATTCAACTTTATCCAAGGGGCAATAGGTTAGGTTCAACCGTTCAGGACCATAGAAATATTAATATGTATTTATACATAATTATGTTTCAGGAGTAGGTTATATCTACTCTATGTTATTACAAATCATATTAACTACTTACAGGTACTTGGAGTAGTTGGAGTTACGTCCAGAGCAACCGATTTAAATAATATTTCGTATTCTTGCTTATTTTGGACTGAAAAAGCCGAATATGAACTCAGATGTTGTTGCTTTCTCACCTTTTTATTCAACAAATTAGACTTACCTAACCTTCGCGTGCAACAAGTGTAGAATGAAATAGATAAATTTTATTTTGAAAAAGATGATCTTTATTTGAAAAAGATGATGTTTTTCAATTTAAAATTCATTTAACCCATGAATTGGATACTTTCTTGTATTCGGAGGTTAGTTTAGTGAGGCTAGAATAGGTCAGGTTAACTTAATTTGTTGAAAAAAGGTGGGAACTCGAAAAAATCCTAGTTCATATTCGGCTTTTGCAGCCCAAAATAAGCAAGAATCCAAAATTGTATCAACATCGGTTGTTCTGGACATAAGTCCACATTTACCCATTGAATATTGTGTGGAAAAAATCAATAAAGTAATATCTCACAACTTATATACAACACTATAGTAGTAAAAGTAATACATTCCCGGGCGACAATGTAGTTTTCTGGAAAAGTGCTTTTATTACGATGTACATATATTCTTTTTTCTGAAATAGCAATGATCATTATCATAATTAAGGAATTTTTATAAATTCACAACAATTTTTGTTTTTCATCTTATAGACTATCAGACTCTTGCACAGTTTTATTATGAAACGTCGTTTAACTAAGCTTGGTTTATGCGGGGTTTAAGACGGCTTAGACGCCGTTTATATTTTGGTGCAAGCAAAAAGGTCTAATTAAACTCGGTTTATCATTAAACTTAGTTCAATAATATACGGTGCAAGAGCCTATATGAAATTTAGAGTTTAATAATTGTACAAACTGCAATCTTAATATATATAAATTACGTGTCACGTTGTTTGTCCGCGATGGACTCCTAAACTACTTAACCGATTTTAATCAAATTTGCACACCGTGTGCAGTTTGATCTAACTTGAAAGATAGGATTACATCTTAATTTATAGTCGCAATATTATTTTATTGCAAATTATTTGTTGATTATCTCTGTTAGTTTGATAAGATACTTACAGATTGCGGTATAAGGTAGTTAGTTGACTGGATTAAGTAAGTATCCAATAGATGGCGCTATATTGAAATTACTAACGCTTACGTGAAAATATAATTTATATTACAATAAATGCAATGTGAAATTATTCTTATTTTTTTCAATTTTTGGTACTTTATTGTTTAAAACTCTCTTATCAAAATAAATATATGTAAGTATTATCATATCACATAGTTATATTCCGGCAAACGTTGTGTTGACATACATTATTTAAACAACGTTTGCCGGGTCAGATAGATTGATAGATAGATATATAGGTAGATATATATCGATAGATAAAATGTTAAATAGATGAATAGATATTTAGATAGATAGATAGATAGATAGATAGATAGATAGATAGATAGATAGATAGATAAAAAGATAGGTAGATGAATAGATAGATAGATAAAAATAATTTATATGGCAGAACGTATGCCGGGACAGAAAGATTGATACATTGATAGATAGATATATAGATAGAAAGATAGATAGATAGATTGATAGATAGTTAGATAAATAGATAGATAAATATATATATAGATAGATAGATAGATAGATAGATAGATAGATAGATAGATAGATAGATAGATAGATAGATAGATAGATAGATAGATAGATAGATAGATAGATAGATAGATAGATAGATAGATAGATAGATAGATAGATAGATAGATAGATAGATAGATAGATAGATAGATAGATAGATAGATAGATAGATAGATAGATAGATAGATAGATAGATAGATAGATAGATAGATAGATAGATAGATAGATAGATAGATAGATAGATAGATAGATAGATAGATAGATAGATAGATAGATAGATAGATAGATAGATAGATAGATAGATAGATAGATAGATAGATAGATAGATAGATAGATAGATAGATAGATAGATAGATAGATAGATAGATAGATAGATAGATATCTATCTATCTATCTATCTATCTATAGATAGATAGATAGATAGATAGATAGATAGATAGATAGATAGATAGATAGATAGATAGATAGATAGATAGATAGATAGATAGATAGATAGATAGATAGATAGATAGATAGATAGATAGATAGATAGATAGATAGATAGATAGATAGATAGATAGATAGATAGATAGATAGATAGATAGATAGATAGAGAGAAAGATAGATAGATAGATAGATAGATAGATAGATAGATAGATAGATAGATAGATAGATAGATAGATAGATAGATAGATAGATAGATAGATAGATAGATAGATAGATAGATAGATAGATAGATAGATAGATAGATAGATAGATAGATAGATAGATAGATAGATAGATAGATAGATAGATAGATAGATAGATAGATAGATAGATAGATAGATAGATAGATAGATAGATAGATAGATAGATAGATAGATAGATAGATAGATAGATAGATAGATAGATAGATAGATAGATAGATAGATAGATAGATAGATAGATAGATAGATAGATAGATAGATAGATAGATAGATAGATAGATAGATAGATAGATAGATAGATAGATAGATAGATAGATAGATAGATAGATAGATAGATAGATAGATAGATAGATAGATAGATAGATAGATAGATAGATAGATAGATAGATAGAGATACATCCGCAGATAGATGAATAAATATAGATAGGTAGATAAAAAGATAGATAAAAATAATTTATATGGTAGAACAACGTTTGCCGGGTCCGCTAGTAATTCTATAAATATACAAATATAGTCATAATAAACGTTCCATAAGTATATAATATATTCAATAAATGTTCTTAATGTGGATTAGTTGTTTACGTGTATTCATTTACTGTCTAAAATGTGTATAAAAATCCGGTAAGGCCCGATTTTGACGGCCTAAGCCGGCATTTTGTTTTCCATACTATACTAGATTAGTGTATTTTGGAAACTGAAGTTGGTCTGAGAAAGTAGGCATTCTTGGACGATTTTAGGAAAAGAATATTCATCTCACCTTGTAGAAAATATATTTGGTATCTATGAACGATATTACCACAGAGTATTAAGAAAATTAATATCTGTTATATAGGCTCTTGCACCGTATATTTTTAAACTAAATTTAATGATAAACCGAGTTTAATTGGACATTTGACAAGCGAAAAATGTCAAATTAAACTCGGTTCATCATTAAACTTAGTTTAAAATATACGGTCCATCTATCTAATTGATGGAGGGTAGAAGGCAAGGAGAACCGTCTTATATGAGGGACAAATTCATAGATATATATTATATATACTTACTCGATATATATTAAGATTACTATGGACAAATCGAAAAATTGTGCAGCTGTCTAGAGAGATTGATGTGAACATAAGTATGGATGGTAGAACCATAGAACATAGCTGTTGTATACAGAGTGAAGTGTGCTGAGTTGCAAAATTTAATATTTTTGATGACTTGTGTAGTTGATGAAACTGCAATATAAAACATCTTAAATTTTTATGTAGTACAAAATAATTTAGAAAATATAACCTATAAAACTGCTTTGAGATAACGTGAAAAGTGATTCAATTTTTATAAATTTTTAATATGTATATGACAGCGCGACTTTTAAAATGTACTCTCTTGCTATTATGGCGCCACCAATTTGCGCTATTCCTTTTTGACGGACACTTTTTTATACACAGAGTTGGTTCTTCTTACCTTCCTTCTACTCTCCATACCTAGATTACAGTATCAGCTTTCGTAAGCATGGTTAGCTATGCTGCTGTATGTCAATATTCCCAAAGTAAGTATCTGCAATGTTTTAGCATCTGCCACATAGTCCTCGTTATGATTGAATAGATGAAATGAATGAGATTATGTGCATACCTTTAACTTTTTGGATGAAAGGTTTTATTCCAATTCCATTGAAT
Source organism: Cynegetis impunctata (assembly GCA_030704885.1). Taxonomy (NCBI): domain Eukaryota; kingdom Metazoa; phylum Arthropoda; class Insecta; order Coleoptera; family Coccinellidae; genus Cynegetis; species Cynegetis impunctata. The sequence continues at coordinate 722,751 of JARQZK010001465.1, read as the reverse complement.
ATCTAGGAAATTTTATAATCATAATGGACATAGTAGCATTTGTCGAAGAAGTCTGATAGTTTGATTTGATTCTAATTAAAATTCGTGTTGAATTATTAAGTTAATACAATATTTCTATTAAATTCAGATATTGAATGCGTGATCGGTTTCTACCTGCTTCTGATACTCTTTAAATGGTATAAATTCATAATTATCGTATCAAATTGGATTAACATATATTCACTTCAACTAACAATTAGTAAACATGAATAATATATTATAAAAAAATTTCCTACTAAATTTAATTATATATATATATATATATATATATATATATATATATATATATATATATATATAAAGAGGAGATTTATCGCGGGGAAATAGTATATAAAACAAAAGCAAAATTATCGGTCTAGCCCGCATATGTCGAAGCAGCCGTTGTCCACGTGTCAACGGCTGCTTCGACATATGCGGGCTAGACCGATAATTTTGCTTTTGTTTTATATATATATATATATATATATATATATATATATATATATATATATATATATATATATATATATATATATATATATATATATATATATATATATATATATATATATATATATATATATATATATATATATATATATATATATATATATATATATACATATACCGGGTGTCCACGGAAGGTGGCTCGCCCCTATAACTTTTTCGTTTTCGGAGATAATAAAATGAAATTTGAAGGATCTGTTTAATGAATAAAACTGCATTTTTTGACATGTAACTTCATGCAACTTTCGATTTTCAAATGGGACACCTGGTATATTTTCAGTTTTTTCGTCTCCATATGACATTTGGAATACAACCATGTATCATTTGTTACTTTTTGTAAACGTTGTTCAAGTTTTTTTTCGAAATGAATTTTCATTCTAGAGAGCTATAGATGCGTTCAAATAAATAATTTCGGTCCTAAAATGGCCCCGTTTACCGTCTTGGGACGTAGATTTGTGGGCGTGGCTTCGGACTTATTTTGTTTCAATTGTGTTGGTCACAGGCTACTCGATAATTTCAATTGTTATTTTAAATTTAAAGAAAGTTCTAAGGTTATGGAATTTCAGATTTTTATCCAAAGTTTTCTTTCAACCTTATTTATACCTTGTGTGCGGTATCAAATAAATCGTAATAAAATTATCTTTTTTTTTAACCCGACGAGCCACCATGTTGCCATTTGAAAAAAAATAGTAATAAAAGTTTTAAAATCAAACGTCACATAGCTGAAATATTTTGATCGAAAACAGTAAAGTTGTATTTTAAGATACATTTTCGGACCGAAATTAGTTATTTGAACGCATCCATGGCCCTCTATAATAAAAATTTATTTCAAAAAAAAAATGGAAAAATAAATTCAAAAAATGACAAATAATACATGGTTGTATTCTAAATGTCATATGCAGACAAAATATACCAGGTGTCCCATTTAAAAATCGAAAGTTTATGCAACTTCCGGTGAAACCGGAAATTGCATGAATTTGAGTTACTTGTCAAAAAATGCAGTTTTATGCATTAAACAGATCCTCTAAATTTCATTCTATTATCTCCGAAAACAAAAAAGTTATAGGGGCGAGCCAACTTCCGTGGACACCCAGTATATATATATATATATATATATATATATATATATATATATATATATATATATATATATATATATATATATATATATATATATATATATATATATATATATATATATATATATATATATATATATATGGTAATATATACATATATACATATTAAACAAAAAGAAATATATTGTGAGATATGTTTTCACATACAGAAAAAGCGCACGTTTCTTAGAAACGCTGGATCAAAATATATATTCAGCATATCAGCCAAGAATAAAAGATACCAACAAGTCTACTCAAGTTACTGAGACATGGTGCAATCTTAAATTGAAGGAATTATGTAACCAACATACTCATTTCCCTTGCTGATATCGTTTTCACTTTGTTGGAGTGTGCTCTGATCTTTTATTCGTTCAGGAGCACAATCTGCTGAGAATCATTCCGGATGTCAATGCATAGTCAATAGATCAACTGAAATTAAAATGAAAAATTGAAATACCTATTTTGTGTTCAAATAAATATCATTTAAAAGCAGGAATTAATTTATTGCAATAATTTTGATATTCAATTGACATATTTTGAACAATTCAAATCAAATTATTATTCTTTGACTTTTCTGTCGAAGATTACTTCCGTTTCGCGGGTTGCCGCTCTTCTGTTGAACAAGCCGGCCATTTGCAAGCGGTTGATGAGTGCATAGCGTTCTTTATGCAATAGCAGAATTTGAATAGTGTTTTCTTGTAATAAATTCGTTAAGTAATCAAGAGTTGTGCAACAAGCTTGACTATTTCTTCATTACTAAAATGAGTGACGAGAAGAAGGTAAATACAGTAACCACTTGGTGTTTATGAATGTAGTTTGATTGTTATACTTAATATTAATCATTGCAGAATAATGAATCAGAGCACATCAACTTGAAAGTACTTGGTCAAGACAATGGTGTAGTTCAATTCAAAATAAAGAAACATACTCCCTTGAGAAAACTGATGAGTGCATATTGCGATAGAGCCGTGAGTATTCACTTCTAATTACTGTTATATATATATATATATATATATATATATATATATATATATATATATATATATATATATATATATATATATATATATATATATTACTTACATGTGGTTTTTTTGTAGATAATTTTGGAAGTATTTGATTTATCTCTTATTCCTCTTTTAAATCCTGCATAAAATATTTTGTCTATCTAAAATTTTTGTTTTTTTTATTGAAATATTATTATTGAATAATTTAGCAGGTTCAAATCAATATTTATTAAAATATGTTATAATTTGTTTCTGATTTCTTTATGCAATGAGTAGGTAATTAACAAGTTATAGCTGATAGACGTGAATTCAGTTTTAACGTGTCTCTGTTCGTCTTCCAGCATTAGTTGTAGCACATATCTAATAATATATGTCCTAAACTGTCTTTAAATGAATATAAAACAATTCTGAGCTCTCCTCAAAAATTAGTCTGTTTCATTAATTGAGGAAAATAATTGATATAAGGATTGAAGATTAACCCGATTTCTATTAGGTGTAGTGAATGCTTCAATCAAGTGCGAATTTTGTTAATAGTTGTGACAGAATCTTCATGAAAATATTGATAAAATGAAACCTCAGGTTAGGATCAATTGAGCAAATGTATTATTAAATTGAGATTATCAATTGACATTGTGTGTTCAGTAGGTGAATTGTCATAATTGTAATTTATAGTCTTGCAATAATTTTTGGAGATACATATCCCTGTTTTATCAAGTGACCATGTAATAAGGAAATTTCAATCTTGTAATTATAACTTATCCTTCATTGCAAAAAAAACTTAAAATAGTCTTTAATTTGATAAAGTGGATTGTGCAGTAAAAAAATTCAACGCAAATGTGATTTGTTAAGATCAATCCCATTAATTTAATTATCACTATTTCATACTTGTTGTGGCCAAAGTTAACACTTCTATTAGTTTTATTATAAATATAATGAAGAATTTTGTGCTTTTTTTATGAAATTTCATAAGTTATTGAAAAAAAATTTCACATATTTCATGTAGTTTGATATTAAGGATAGTAGACAACCCTTGTTTTATTTTAATAGTTGGTAATATTGCAGTTTTAGAAGAGAAAATAATAGCAAATGTACAATTTTAGAACAAATGTTTTGCTGAAATAGAAATAAATAAAGCTATAAGAAATTACCCCTGCAGATTAGGTATAATACAACTAGAAGTAATATCTGGAATTATACATTTTCATCAATCAAACTAAATGCTTGTGGAAACATTTGATATTCTAGTTACTCTAACCATTTATTTGTATTAATCTCTTTGGGGTTTTATTTAAACAAATTTGTGTTTTATATATAACTTCCATAAAACTCCACATGTATGTAATTCGGTTTGTGGATCATATTCTTTAATTACATGTATGTTCTTTTATTTAAGAGTATAAATTTAATATATTTGGTAGAAATGTTCACCATCATTTTGGATTGTAATAGAAACCTTCAATTTGAGTATAGATTTTATAAATTTGTTTTATTAATACCTTTATGTTAGTTGGAATATCAAGTGTGATTCACTACATTTATCCAACATATAATGATATTGAAGTAGTGTGGACATACTGCAATACAGACCAGGACAATAAATATAGATATGTAGGTCTTTGAGGATTTAACTAAAATAATTTAAGCATTTTGCCATAAATCTAAGTTTTGCTATTTGTCTATTTGAAACTTTATTGTACTAATTTAATCCTATCTTCTGAGGTTGTTCATTGGTTAACCAATAAATACTTAATAGCTAAGGCCCTGTTTTTCAATGCTCGGTTAAAACTCACAGTTAGCTGACTATAGGTTAAGCTTAACCATCAGCTAAAGTTCCAACTAAGAACTATTGCGTTTCTCCTTCGAATGTTTGACTTTAGGCTAGCAAATCGTCAGCTAGCGACATATTTGTTAATGTTGGTAGTACTGATGTTTCAGGGAGCACTTCTGATTGGTCGTTCCCCTTTTGCTGTCGATTTCGGAAATATATGTTTTGTTATGTTATTGTTGATTATTTTATAATAAAATGGGTGAAAAAAAAGCATTGAAGAAGAAAATACTGGCAAACTTTAGTCCTTCTGATAGATCGTTGCTGTTAAAAATTGCAAATGGTTTCAAAGCAATAATTGAATAAAAAAAAACAGATTCTTCTACTTGGAGAGAAAAAATAGAAACTTGGAAAAAGATTTATGGAGTTCGAAATAATTTACCTATCTGTTATGGTCTCTATCTGTTGTTCAATTTGTTCTAATATATTCAGAACAGTTTCTTTTCTTAACCTAAATCTTGTGAAAAAATTCAATTCATAAAAATGGTCAAATGGATTACTTCTTTCTCTGACCACGTATGGCCTTCTTTGGTAATCAATGAAGTCTATTAATTTATTCTTCATCGTCATCACTTAAAAAATCAACTGCTTCCATCTTTCGTAGAAAAAACAAAATAGAAAATGAGGTTACTGGTTACAAAGCAGTTGAACAAACTCGACTGTTCGGGGTAGTTAACCTACGGAGCGCATGCGTCTGCAAGATAGCTTACAGTTAGCCATTTGACAAACACTTTCAGGTGATAGTTACTCTACCCGATAGAATAGCTGTAGGTTAGCGCAAGATGAGAGGTGGAAAAACGGTTTACCTAAAGGTTATCGATTAGCCAAAAGCTAAATCACTTTAACCGAGCATTGAAAAACCGGGCCTTAGTTCCCTATAATTATCTTATCATTTTGTGATAATTATTAATTGATGATGTTTAACATTTAAAAGTGATGAATAAGTGAAGGAAGTTTTATTTAATTTTAAGCTCTCATAGAAAGTATATTTAATTAGAATCTTGTTCTTGAGAAAGTAACGAAGTTAGGATTACAATAAATTTTGAGAAGTAACAAGTTTTTTAAATTTTCAGGGTTTGAGCATGCAAGTCCTCCGATTCCGTTTTGATGGTAACCCAATTAATGAGACAGACACCCCTACATCTTTAGATATGGAAGAAGGTGATACTATAGAAGTATACCAACAACAAACAGGTGGCTTCTATTAAATGAAATAATTTCTCTAGCATTTTCAAACTCTATATTGGTTGAAAAGCATTTTTGTTTCTAATATTGAATTTGAAAATGCAGTGTTTTTAGAAATATGTTAATTTTAACTTACTATTAAGAACTTTTCACCATCCCTAAATTGTAATGTATGTTTTACTTGAATACTGTGAATTAAAATACATTTTAAAAATTTCAGAAATAGATTTCTTTTTGATATGTATTTTGTTTATATTTATTTTTAATAAGTCTTCTGAATATATGAATTATGCTTAGCATTTGTCTTTTTCGTATTCTAATGTTGTATTTGAAGCTGTATTTTTTTGAGACGGTTGACACATGATAAAATGAAATACGGAAGTTCATCATTTCGATGAAGGAATAGAAAAGGTGAAATGTATTTATTCATGAACTATATACAAACAAAAAGTTTACCTTAAAATTAAAACAGCGCTGATGAAATTATGAGGGTGAGCAAAGTGGGATGATTCATATTTATCAATCAATTGGGGCCGATATTTGTTGAAAATTCTTCACAATAATGTAAGTAATACTTGGGTTTTTGATTTTCACTATATATAGGGAAAATCAAAAACCAAAGTTTCATTTACATTATTACTATGTATTAAATGAAATCACATAAAAGTATAAGCATATATATATATATTCTATTCACTCAGTGGTGTAGTGGCAAAATTTTCAGTGTGGGAACGCTAAATACTGACTTGCCAATGAGAGGAAGTGGTCTGAGGGGTACCACCTCCCCCCACCCATAGAGCGGGGGGTTCGGTACGGGGGCCCTGTAGCCTATGGAATGGATAAAATTATCACAGGGAAAAAGAAAAAATAGAAGATGTAACATGTTTTTATGTATACGTTTTCTAACAAATTCAAACAAAGATTAAAAACAACATATTCAATAAAATTTTATAATGTATTTACAAATAAATGGCAAATGCATCTTCTTCCTCTTTGTCAGGTTGGAGGTTGGCTCGTCGAGTTCTAGTTTCATCAGCTGTGCAGTGTCGTCTTAACCATGTCTTGACGTAATTCTCTGGTTTCCATGTCTAGATACTTGGTCCATTCAACTTGATAAACATTAATGCTGATACGTGCTCGATGGTTTTGACCGTGTTGACGATATAATAATATTCATGTGACTGAAGCCACGTTCACACTCTGCTGAACTGCAAGGAATAAGCTTTGTGCAGTTTATCAGAGGGTTTAAGTCCTTCGGATTCGTAGTGCTGTTTTCCAGGTAATCTGAAGCTGTTCTTAATTTTGTTGGCATTCAACGTAAATCTTGCACAGAGATGTTCGATTTCTTGTTCACCGTATCCAGCATATTTTTCTGGAGGTCAGTTGTTACTTTCAGTTATGAAAGGAGAGATTCATAATCATAATTGTTGGTCCCTGTGGCTGTAGATGGTTCGTTACTGCTTCTTGTTGTGAAAAGTCTCCGTTTAAGGTTGTTAATAACACTTGATAGCAACTGCTGGTAATTAATAGCAGTTATTATGTTTGTACTTGTTAAGGGAACATCACAAAAATTACCAGTGATTGCAGCTCTCTTGGCCTCAAGGGTCTTAGTTCCAGGTTTCTCTTTAAGGCACTCGAAAAAGGCAATTGACCTTCTTATGAGTTTGTCTGCATAAACAACAGTTGCCTACCTATTTTGAAGACATTCTGAAACCATTGTTAATTCATAACATGTCAAACATAATCTCACAGAAACTGAGTTGATGTCAAGCGCTTAATCAACTCACCGTACATTGCTCGTTCGGTTGTTGTTCTGTTCTTGTCTTCTTGGGCCTTCTTAAAATGGGAGTACAATGCTTGATATCCATACCAAACGGCCATAACAGTTTTAAATGAACTGGAAACCCATCTCGTACCCAAAATGCGACCAACTTTCTGCAGTTGCAAATCAAGCTCACTAGCACACTAGGCTAGTTCTCTTTGGCATTTAGGCGATTTACTATACAGAGTGTACAGCTTGTCCATAAACATTTGAAAATGGTTAATAGCCCCAACGTCATTGATAGAATCACTTACAGCTAACTTTATCCTATGGTTCATGCAATGCCAAGGAACAATGTTGGGAAACTGTTGTAGTAGCTTTTCTACGACGCCAGATTTTTTTTCCTAACATGACACTAGCGCTCCGGATACCGGCTAGTACCGCGCCGACGACGCGACGGCAAGGTTGCGACAACGAACTGCCCAATCTTAATCTAAGTAAACAATTAGAATATTGAAATTCGGGTAGGTACGGTGCATTGTTGCTGATGCCTCAAATCAATATATGAGGCACTCACACATTTTTTAAGATATTATTTTATTTACTTGCGTAAGTGATTTTAATTTTATTTGTTATTGTTATTATTTTTTTTTACTGAATGAAACCTGTGTGGGAACGCCGTTCCCGCTCCACTACACCCCTGATTATATATATATATATATATATATATATATATATATATATATATATATATATATATATATATATATATATATATATACATATATATTATATATATATATATATATATATATATATATATATATATATATATATATATATATATATATATATATAAATCATTATTACACTTCACAAAGCTATAATGTTAATGAACATGCAGTGTTCAATTCAGATGCTGTTGAAACAATTCATATAAGTTCATAATGTTTCAACAGCATCTGAATTGAAGACTGCATGTTCATTGAACATAGCTTAGTGAAGTGTAATAATGATTTAATGTAGGAACCTATTAGGTTTATAAATTGAATGCATATTTATTTAATCTATTTTATGAAAATTAACTATCCATTGTAACTTGTGGATGTGTATAAAATATTGTAGCTTAATTATGTGTGAAAATACGGAAAATTTTAAACCTCATCTTAATATCATCAACGCTATCAACATCAATAGGTAAAATGCTCTTAGAATCTTGGCAATGTAAGCTACAACTTCCAGGTTGTTTCTTTCAAATGACACGTCAGAAAGTGTTATATTAATTATGAAGTTGAATATTCACCACATGAAATACGAATTATATTTATATTAGGTAAAAATTAAAGATAATATAAGCGAAAAGATGAAGTTGAAAGAGTAATATAATTTTCATTCGAAGTCATTATTTTTCTATGTTGGGATGTGAATAGTTGAAAAGAATGAGATTGTATTATTTTTATTCAAAATACAATTTTTTCATCGAGTTATTATATAACATTGGCATGTAAATTCAATTTCTTTTGTCTCTCTTTCATAATTAAATTAGCTAGTTCCTCTTTTTCTTATTACTGAAGTTTACTTCAGTAAACACTGAGTCACCACCGGATAGGAAGTGTAGGTTTCCAAAGACAATTGTTGCAAGAAACCATGTGACTGATGCTATAAGTATATATTCTACCCTGTTTGGTAACTTCACCCCACACGCTGTATACCAGAAAGATCCATGAGATGGAGGCTGTCCCCCAGGTAAGCAATGCCAATCGAAATATTTTTCATCATAATCAATTGCACACAACCATTTTCTTTTTTTGAGCTGAAAAGTGAAATTCAGAATGCTAAAAAATTAAATCGAACAGGTATTAGTAAGTTTTCAAGGATTTTATATATATATATATATATATATATATATATATATATATATATATATATATATATATATATATATATACAGGGTGATTCATTAATATGTGTAAATATTTCAACGGGAAAATTGCTTACACAAAATATTTCTTCTTACTGATATACAGATAGTGTTTTATTCAGATCATTAAAAACTAATTTTGTTCATTACTTTAATGCTGCTTGATATTTCTTTATGATATTTGACAGTAAGTTAAAGTAGTTTGGGACACATCAAATAATAGTAAAGAAGACATAAAAGTACATAAAAATCAAAAGAATTGTGTAGCCATATGTTCAACGTTAAATATCTCGAAAAATAGTGGCTCTAGCGTTACGAAAAAAGAGTGCTTTATTTACAGAGAAAATATTGGAGAATCGAAAAATTATACTAAAATGATAATTCTGCCAGTGGCGTAGAATTTAGGAAACGAAAACTCTTCCCGTGCCCCTGCCGTACGCCACTGGTGATAGCGAGAAAGTCTTCTTTACTATTATTTGATTTGTCTCAAACTACCTTAACTTACTGCCAAATATCATAAAGAAATGTCAAGCAGCATTGAAGTAATGAACAAAATTAATTTTTAATAATATAAATAAAACACCCTGTAAAGCAGTAAGGAGAAATATTTTGTATAAGCAAATTGGGTTAGATCTTCATATTTTGAGCTCAAAATTTTCCCGTTAAAATATTTACACATATTAATGAATCACCCTGCATATATATAGGGCCAGATTTAGATTTTATGCGCCGGTGGATGTTTGCCGCCCCCTCTTCATACCATCGTAGGAGGTAGAATTTAGACCTCGTCTGACAAAAAAAAATTCGGATCAATTTTGCGCCCCTAACTCAGGGCCTATTGGTAAATCCAGCCCTGTATATGTATAAATGTATATATATATATATATATATATATATATATATATATATATATATATATATATATATATATATATATATATATATATATATATATATATATATATATATATATATATATATATATATATATGTATATATATATTGCTCTTGACTGATGTCAATAAATGGCGATTGGTGTCGATAGACATAAAATTCAAGACCATAGCTATATTTGTGGTGAATGAATAGGGAAATATGTTCTCATTTACTTATAAGTTTATACTTACAACACCAAAAATGGTCTGAAACGGAATATACTCATCACAAGGTCCGATAGGTTCCTTTAGTCCAATGGAAACTTCATTTTCTGGTTCGAAAAATATCGAAATACAGAGAAATGTTAAATAATGCAGCATTAAATAAGCAATTAACAACCAAGTTGCCCAACTAACTTGATGCTTAACATTATTGTGCCTTACTTTATCAGTTTTTGGTTGTCTGTCTGCTGACCAGACTATGCAAAGGAATATCGTTAGAATTATGAAGAAGGCCACTTCTCCATGGATCTTCCAGATGTCATGAAGAGGATGATATATGGGCAAAAATAGTAATACTCCTCCAGGTGTACCTAACAGGCTTGCAATTATTGTACATAATATCTCTTTAGTTACACTGAAAAAATATATACCTATTTTATAGTTTATTCACATTGTATAGCTACTCCAGTTACGGGTAAGTAATGATATTTCGGAAAAGAACAATGGATTTTGCATTATACATATTTACTACCTGATTATATAGAGCTCCTACATCGGGTATAACAAAAGGATCACTGACTGATAATGAAAACATGGTTCAAGTTTCAAGTGATTTGAACAATTGCGCTATAATGTTTTTTTTTTATCTTTATACCATCTAATGAAAATTGTTGCATTTTGTGATGGTAAACATATCCACGAAAAAAATGTAAGTATTTCAGATTATCTATAACAGACTGAGTAGTAGGTAAATTTTATTCAATTCTTAGTGATATCTTCATATCTTGTTCTCGAGACATTATTGGATAAGAGATTGCGATTTACGTCTATTAATGGCCGGCCTTTCAAGTGCCTAGAAGCGCTATATTCCCAAATGCAAATATATATATATATATATATATATATATATATATATATATATATATATATATATATATATATATATATATATATATATATATATATATATATAATAATATATATTTATCCTGAAGGACATTAAATTAATGTATAGGACACGTCAAAACACATAACATAGAATTAACTAATTTCTGTAGAAAAATATTCTTCCAGAGTATAGAATCATTTATACAATAATATTGTGGTAACTTCCTTCTTGAATTTTGATCGACTCAAGGACTTGATCCAGTTGGGCAGGTGATTGAACAATTTGATCCCTACATATGTTGGACACATTTCAAATTTAGAGGTCCTTTGAGCCGGAATGCACATGGTGTAATTATGCCGTGTGTTATAATTGTGAAAAGTGGAAGTCGTATCTAACTTTGACAATTTTCCGTGAATGAACAGTAGTCAATTCAAAATGTAAATACAAGGCAATGATAAAATTCTGTGTTGTATGAATATCGGTTTGCATGATTCTTGCGGTTTCAAGTTGAAAATGGTAAGTATACATCTTTTCTGTGATGAAAAAATTCTTGCACCTGCTGCTGAATTACCCTCAGGTTATAATTCAAGTGAGCGAACACCAAGGCGTAATAAATAGTGAGCATGCCCTCCAGAGGCAGTGATTGCTTGAGGCGATTAAGAGCAAAGAAAGACCAATTCAATTTTCTGCTGAGATGTTCGACATGACAGTGCCATCGTAAATTTCTGTCGACGTGTACACCCAGAAACTTAACTCTGCAAGCCGATTTAAGTTGGCTGCCATTGAAATCGACAACAAAAGGCACATAAGTAATATATTCCCACAATTGGAAATTGATTACCTCCTGCTCAGATTCAACATAAGTGAGTTACAATAGCACCAGTCAGAAAGATCTCGGATAAGTATCTCGCATTTGGTTCTCAACTCATCTATGGTCGTCGTTGATACTCCCATTGATGTGTCATCAGCGAAAAGAGTAATCGAGTCGGCACTAATATAATCAGGAAGATCGTTAATGAATATAGTAGAAAAATTAACGGTCCCAAAACAGAACCCTGAGATACCCCCATAGATAGGAGATAGTATCTAGATCTGCAATTTTTATTCTCAACAAATAAACAGCGGTCGGACAGAAAACTAGAGATCCACTCCAGAAAAACGCCCCTAAATCCCACACTGTACATTCTATTCAAAATGACAGAAAACTGCAAGCAATCGAACGCTCGAGACTGATCAAAAAAAGTCCCGCACATACAACATACAAACCATTGTCTAAGCTGGCATATATAAATTCTAGGAATTGACAAGCGGCCGTTTGTGTAGATTTATATATATATATATATATATATATATATATATATATATATATATATCTATATATATATATATATATATATATATATATATATATATGGGTCATATGAACCACCATGTGTTGTATATAGGACGATGTAAGAGCATAAAATAATAAGATTCAGCACTATGCCGTCAATTGAAAGCTGTCCAACTGAGTGCTGGTGAGAATTCAAAAGTGCAGGAAGAGGGAGTACATTTTGGTCATATATTTTTGTACGGCATTTTTACCATGGATAGATCCATGAAAAATAATGAGAAAGCGCGCCGTGCCGTAAAAAAATGGTGCGCCACAAAGTCGGTAAATTTTATATATATATATATATATATATATATATATATATATATATATATATATATATATATATATATATATATATATATATAAATATATATATATATATAAATCTACACAAACGGGTCATATGAACCACCAGGTGATGTATATAGGACGATGTAAGAGCATAAAATAATAAGATCCAGCACTATGCCGTCACTTGAAAGCTGTCCAACTGAGTGCTGGTGAGAATTCAAAAGTGCAGGAAGAGGGAGTACATTTTGGTCATATATTTTTGTACGGCATTTTTACATTGGATAGATCCATGAAAAATAATTATAAAGCGAGCCGTGCCGTAAATATATGGAGCGCCTAAAAGTCGGTAAAATATATATATTTTTTTTATTATATATATATATATATATATATATATATATATATATATATATATATATATATATATATAAATCTACACAAACGGCCGCTTGTCAATTCCTAGAATTTATATATGCCAGCTTAGACAATGGTTTGTATGTTGTATGTGCGGGACTTTTTTTGATCAGTCTCGAGCGTTCGATTGCTTGCAGTTTTCTTTCATTTTGAATAGAATGTACAGTGTGGGATTTAGGGGCGTTTTTCTGGAGTGGATCTCTAGTTTTCTGTCCGACCGCTGTTTATTTGTTGAGAATAAAAATTGCAGATCTAGATACTATCTCCTATCTATGGGGGTATATATACACACATAATTTGTTCATATATTTTAATATTTGGTAACCGAATAAAAAGAGCAGTTCGGGCCCGGAACTACCCGTCAGCGTAACGTGTGTTGTCCAACTTCGACCTTTATTCAGTCAGCGTGCAGAGCTTGATCAAGCAGATTGAAAATTATTCAAATAGGCAATGGAATGGTCGTTCCATCGGAAGGTGTATGGTATGGGGAATGTATGTTAAAATTTACCCTTCACCCTACTTGTGTAGATTTAGCCTTATACTATATAAAATGATACAATGGTTTAATTTATAGTGACTTGATTATATAGACTGTGAAAAAATTGCTCTTAATATTGCTGTAAATACCATTATTAGGGCTTTAGAAAGGTGCAAAGGTCTAGTCTAACTAATTATTTTTTTCAATTATTGGGGGAGCCCGGGCTCCCTCAGGAGCTGAAGAGAATTATTTTCGGGGAGAATACGACTGAAAAAAAAACTAACACTTTATAGGAAAATCCAAAAGCTTGAAGCGACATGCATACATTTTTCGAGTTATGAGTAAATGGATTTTTATTAATATTTTAGTTATTTGACTCACCTCTTGTCTGCTATCCATTTTCCTTCACTTTTGCAGATTTTACTTCTTGTATAATGAAACCAGAAGGTGAAGCTGCAGGCAAATGTTAAATGGAAATAATATGAATTCCATGGCACCCAATAATGTCTGTCCTCAATGTTCGGATCAGTGTCATGCCATGTCCAGTGTAAGAAATTGACACTGATGACATCATAAGGAATATCTATGAGAACAGAACATAACCCAACTGCAAATGGTTCCGCCCATTTTGGAAGTCTCATTTTTGCCACCCCAATAGATGCGTTATAGTTGAAACATGGATCTAATCATAAAAATAATGAATTGAATATTTGAGGCCGTCACTTGATAAAAATCAATTTCAATTAGAAACGAAACAAAAACGAATATTTGATTATCCTTCAACTACCCACCCGTATTTTCTGTATATTCACTACAATTTTTTTCCGTTTCCTAGTGAAAAGAATGGTTAGTAATAAAAAACAGAAGGTGAAGTAAAGGTACTTTCCTGAATCGAGTTTGAATTCGGTAAAAGGCGGAGATAGCGAACGAACGATTTGCCCGCAGTAACCTCCGAGGGCTCCAGAAACTTGACAGCTCCCTTTACCCCTACAAAATTGCATGCGTTAGTCAGACCGAAGACCAAGGTACCTGTAAAAGTTGGCAGAATCCACGAGAAAGTGACTGGAAAGCCGCAATGGGCTGCAGAACTCCGTCATTAAGATTGTATTTCCCCTAATATATGTTCTTTTACATACAATCCCCCAAGATGATAAGGAGGGGATGTGGAAATGAGCCAAACCTTAAAACCCACGGAAAAGCATAAAATTTCAACATCAAAATGGCGGCAGAAACCAGTTAAAATTTGAAACCCACAAAGGATTTTTCTTCATCTTCAACTCAATCCACGTATCAAATTCCAAACTTTCAACTCAGTCTGGGGGAGCAGTGGAGGTGAGCATAACCTCAAAAACAACTCAATTTGGAGAATTTTTTAATCTCCATACACACTCCAAAATCTCCTAGATGGTTGAATTTTCGATATATCGTTCATATGTAATTTCCACAGATCTTAACAACGATTAAAAATTTACGCTCATGCACCTCCCTCGACCCTCCCCCAAAGATTGAAGATGCCAAAATTTAGATTTTAATTACTCAAATTTTGATAGATTCGTACTGCCTCAATAAACACCCAGGTACCTAATTTCAGTTCATTTGGTTATGATTGCGGGTCCCCCCTTGAGATGTCAAAATGTATCGGGGAGAAAAAGCATAAACCTTATATAAAATAAATGTATCTACAGCAGAGATCAACTAATATAAATAATCTGGAAATTTAACTAATCAATCAAATAAATCTTATCACTTCTCGAATTTGTACAAAATTTGATGACTTGTCCTGGAGTTTCAAGAATACCTATACTCAATATTTCTCTATATATGCTAGTTTAGTATAAATATTTTGTGAATAAATTATAGTATCAGTCAGGCTCGGATCCAGAGGGTGAACTTGGGAACGCCCCTCCCCCAATGGCCTGGGCCCCACCTAATTGTTTTAATTTGGAGCTACTCGATTTACCATTGCCCAAATTACCAGTACCTTTTGGCTTTTGAATATATAAAAGTTCCCCCCCCAAAAGTCGGGCCTGGATCCGCGCCTGGTATCAGTCCGAATAAGCCCTGGTAATTCAGTAAGCTCAATCTATTGAACATAAGTGTTTTATTTCGTTTCTAATTTAAATATAGTGAACCTAATTGAAATTCAACTAACGAAGACTTATTTGAGATAAAAGTAATTTAGAGTACCTATACATAAAATACACTCACAAAGTATCATAATATGTAGAGGAAATCTTCTTCCTAAAAACATTATTGGTGTTTGGGAGTGCCAGAAATTGTCTACATTAGGCAATGCATAAGAGAATGTCTCTACCACTACTCCATGAAGAAATATTCCCAACCAAAGATAAGGCAATCGACCTCCTTTGACCAGAGCTGAAATCGGTTTCACATTATATTTTTTGTGTTAAAATAGGATTTATAAAACGATAAAACTTTTCAACTTATAGCACCAAATAATGCCGAGAAATTCGGGAAGAATTACTACGATCTACGTATCTTCAAGGTCGTGAATTAAAATAAAAGAAGCCCATTAGGATTCGATTTTAAGACTTGGAATTATATTTAACGACGTGGAGTCAGTTAAATACTGGTTCCAAAATGTCAATATAATTACATTATTTTGAATTTTGCAATCTGCTACACTCATGATCTCATGGGAGAATTTTATTCCAGTGCGAAAGAATAACAAAAGGTAAAATCCAATTTAATCCAAACACCAATTAGGTAGTGATTGTTGTAACAAATTGGCTTATCGACCAATATGCAGAGGAGTGGGCAGTGTTGGTAACATTTCAACAGCCTGTTTATTAGAAACAGAATATATTTGTTGGAATCTATCGTTGTTACTACGTGACATCGAATCTTTTCATTCCTACGCTTTATAGAATTTTTTGATATAATTTCAATTGGAGAATCACCTAGTATTGTTTGTTAGCATTATTGGGTATGTATCTATATACTTATAGATACATATAAATATCATTTTGTAATTGAAAGTGAAACAAATATTCAACAATTTAGTGTAGATGAGTAATACATCAAAAGTATGAATTCAAAAATCACTTGAGCAATTTCTTCATTTCACTGCAGATGTATATGATTATATATACTACAAAACATGATTTTTTTTCAGATAATTACATTCATTGATAATATTACTTAAGTACCTTATCAGATATAAATTCTCTTCAACAAAATTTAGAAAATAATATTATAACGCAAAGTTTTGTTGTTACATCAAAGCTCTCTAACCTACCATGTATTAACGTGGCAATACCTCCACAAATGTATGCAAACTGGGATAGTATGTATGTAGGTTGATTTTTCCAGTGAATATCGAAATCTGACACACTAATGAACCAATCCCAGAACTGTAATGAAATAGGTATAGAACTAAGTTTGTTAATTGAAAGTTTAACATAAGTAAAAAATATAACTAGCTTCTAGGACGAAGACAATAATTTGTCGAATAAAGTTAAAGATTTTCAAATAACATGTTTTTATCAAAACCTTTATATTGTTGATTTGGATTACCAAGTGTATATTATTATATATTTTTGCTAAACCTTTCGAATAATTTCAACAGATATTTTTTTTTTGATAATTTCTACTTCTATATCCATATTTTAACTCACCTTCAGGCATCGTTTATTTTTCTGATTTTTTTTTTGGCAACTTTTGTTATTTTTATTTGTGGCATACCACTTGTGCCACGCGGCCCAAAGAATCAAATTGCTCATAAGGGGCCACGTGGCGCTCATGTAGTGCCACGCAGGTGACGCAGGTCAAGCTTATGCACATAACATGAAAGAGGTATCGCAAAGAGGGGGTTCAGTAGAAAAACCAGAATCAACCCAGCAAACATGGAACAAACGGCCCTGTGATGGCAAGATTCCTGCTGCCAACAATCCGCTTGTCTGGGCCAGACGCGGCAACAAGATAAAGGGCCGGCTAGCCCGCGTCCCGGCGGCCGGTAGCCGGCCACGGGATACTATCCCAGTAACTTCGTAATAGGCCCAGCACAGCGCCAGTGCTGGAAAATACTACAGTAAAGCACTGGTCCATCTATGGATTACTGCATGATAACGGCTCTTTTGCCGTTATTATTCCAACACATATTCCTAATTAATTATTAATATTCAAAATAATCCTGTTTTTTAATAAGCTGTTCAATATAAATGCTTACATTGAGTTTTCATAGATTTTAATTGGGAGGGGACTATATTAATGAAATATATTGAAATCTTTTTTTTATTGAAAAAATATCACAACACAATATCAACTCATTCATAAAATGAAAAAACTAACATTTCCATTAAAAAAAATACAATGAAGATTGCAACACTAATTATTTCTATTTGTTCGCCTGCTCCGTCCTCCATCCCTATCTGGAGCATTCCGCAGCCGTTGGCTTTTATGTTTTAACGGCCATGATGAATTCGCTAGGCTTGACATATGTACGTATACAAACTTTAAATCAAAATATAAAGCATCAAGTTGTAGCTTACCTTTTTTCGTTGTTATCCATCGTGAATATTTTCATATATTAAGAAGAAATTTCAAATGTTATGAGATTATTTACCATTTATACCATCAACTCATCGGACATAGGGACATACGACACAGACACTATGAAATTCCTTGAATAATGAACACTGTCAACTGTCAGGAAACGTGAAAGTCGTGAACTATAAAATGCGGGAAATTTGAAATGAAGTATTTGATGCTCAGGTGTTTTGCATCCTTCCGGCTGAATACCAGTCAATCTGCAGCGGGCCAGACTTGGCAGTCCGGAGATGGTAAGTTGAAGTAAATACAGCGGTGATCCTTTGCAAATCAACATCCACAACACCGTAACGGAAATGCCGTTGCAAAATTTCAACTGGTCCAGCGAAGGCATGCCTTTACCATTATTCTGCCACCTTTTCCATCAAAGGGCCGATTTTTTCCCGGCAGTTCATGTTTGCTGGGAATAGTCAGTTATAATTTAGCTAAGTCATACATCGATTTGTCTGACCAAATCAAATCATATTCTCACTGCTTACGCAGAGAGACAAAGTGGTACAGGAAGCTTGCCATTGAATTACTATTAGGATCCTCTGTCGTGAATGCTTTATTGGGTATATAAAGAAGTTACCATGGAAAAAACGTCTATAACCGAGTTCAAAGAAAAATTATGCCAATCTTTATTGCGTATTGAAAATGCAGATATTGAAAAACTTGATCCCGAAAATAACGAAAAAAATCATGCTTTGCAACTGACCGATTCAAGATTGAGGTGTGTCGTTTGCTACGAAAATTTGAACAAAAATATCCATTTTCTTTTTGAAAAATGTAAATGAGGGTCATCTTCATTTGTTTATAAGCTTATTAGATATCCTTTCTATATTTTGAATAAACTGATATCAATAAAATTTCCCCCTTTTTTATATCCTCTTGAGGTGAGAAATGGTCAACACAGGTGGAAAAATTTACTGGACCAAAATCACTAGTTGGCTTCCCGGGCCACATATATTCAACTTCCATACAGAAACTACAGAAGTGCGGTACACTGTGTAAGCCACGAACGCTAATAAAACCGGCTGAAGTCGGGCACAGCTTGTGTGCCGCGGAGCCCTAAGAACAAAATTGTGTGTGGCACACGCATTATACCACGTGGCGCTTAACGTGTTAATCATCAATTCTTTTCATATTTTCTAATATACGGCCAATTTATATGAATAAGTGTAATGACTAGCTCCGAAAACGCAATAGCTAGGAGTAAAACAATTTTAATAAAATTTTAGTTAGGTACCACAAACGCCCGCGCGGCCCGTGCTCTAGGCTCACTCGATCTCAAGGGCCCCCCGAAAGTTCGATATAATCGCTTGCGCGAAACAAAAACTCAATTTTACTAATTTTCAAGTAGATACCTAGGAAGAATTACCATCAACATTTGTATATTAATATGTTAACGGAACCAGATCAGATATTCAAATTGTTTCTAAATATTCACATTTTTAAAAAAATTGTCACTTCTGTGCATAGAAAGTGATATATTTAAGAATATTGACTTTGAGGATATAAAAGTAGATTTTGCATGCTCTAAGAACGCCTTAGTTAGGATATTCCTTTCTCCTAATCATAATTTATACTTTCCAGAACTACTTGAATATTTAGATAACATAAGTACCATAACCTTGATTTCTAAGCCAAGATCTTCAATTTTTATAATTACATAGATAAATGTTTCTCAATCAAGTTGTCATGCTGAAACAGAATAGAGAATGAGTATATGTATATTAAATTTAGACGTTCATACTGACATTGAGATATATTCTATAGTAAATAAAGTTTGCTACTAAAACCGGTTACAAAAGAAATGATAGTGAACTTTAGAAATGAGTAAACTATCAATATTATAAAAACTTATGGTATAATTATTATTACTGGTTTCCAGTAATTAAGAAAATACTTACCCATAATCGGGCCAGTTTAATCCGGTGTTAACAAAACATTGAACTAATTGGCGCTTAGTCCAGTTCAGTTTTTCAAAAATTTATATATTGACTTACCCCATCATATTTCAATTCTTTGAATTCCGCTCCCAAAACATATAACTCTGTTTGATTCATTTCTCTGATGTCTCAAAGGACTAAAATTAATCCAGCATATTTTCTTCTGATAAGTATGCACACTTGATAAGGTGTTTATCTGAAGTTAAGACAAGTGCGATTGGTTCAGAGACGTACTAACCCAACGAACACATTGAATCGGCAAAATATAACTATGCAATATTAACCGGTAACCGCTACAAAGTCTATTTTGAGTACCGTAAAGCGGTGTTACTTTACCAATGCAGGTGTCTGCCAAAATATGCACATTTTGCAATATTTTTATTTTTTGAACCTGTTGCGCGGGATTCTTCAGTGGATCGTTAGCATCGATGCATGGATGGAGGTGCTAGTTAGCAGATAATAATTTCAGATTTTAAAAATACGAAATGCTAAAGGGTTGGTGACAAAATGTGACTACAGCTTGAGGGTTAACAAGTGTTTTGTATGTTTATTTAGCTAATTTGTGTGTGATTTTCAAAACATTTCATTAAGTATTTTAGAAGAAAAACGAAAATTTAGTCAAAGGGGAAATTTTCGAGGTTACCTTGCCATTATATATATTTTTTAATTTTAATAAAAAGAATTTGGAGGCTGATTATTATTAAATGTTTATTTTTTAGTTTTTTAGGATTAACATGTTTTGTTTGTTATATAAATGTAGTTTATAAGGTGTTCAAAGAAAGACTTTTGTTTGTTTTTAGAAGTTAGAATCTGTTTTTCGTTTGTTTGTATTAAAACAATAAAGTTTTCTAAAAAAAATGATAAAAAATGTTTTTTAATTACCTGTGAATTTTTTTTTGTCCTCAAATTTTTTTAAAAACATATTTAAGAGGCAAACTAACTATTTACAGTATCACAAACTGCCAAAGAAAGCGTTTTAAAAGGGTTGGCAAAGTCTCACTGATCGTCAGGTGACTTCGCCAAATTTTTGACCAAAAAAATATATATATAGGAGTGTTTAAATCAGTTTTGAATACATTAACCGATAGCTAAATGATAAAAATATCACATAGTTTGTAATCACGTCTATTTGGGAAAAAAATCCAAGATAAAAACAAAAAAAACTGGAAATTGTGAGCAAAGTAACACCGCTTTATAGTACCTACGACTATGCTCCAGAGCACTAGTATAGTTATCCTTTCCAATCCTTCAATTCACTTTTAGCCAATTGTAATACTTTCTTTTATATCAAATAAATAAAGAAATTGGAGTCATATGATCACATATAATGTGTCTTAAGTACATAATAATTGAATTTGAAAGGTATATTCCTGTGAATATTGATGTGTTCCTCTGAAATAAAGTTTGGTGGATGCGCATTACGGTGCGGTTAAAATCTGCAGTCTTTGAACTAGTGATGTGCCGGATTGTTAAAACGTATATCCGCGGATACGGATATTTGGTGTCAAGATCCGCGGATACAGATCTTAACTTCAAATTTATTGTTTAAAGTAGCCACATTATTAGACCCAATGTACAAATGTAGATTCTTCAATCATATTTTCATGAAAGAAAAATTGTTTACAGTTTTAGAAACTGAAGCAAATCTTACAGCAACTACGATTAGTACTGAAGACAAAACAATTACTATTACAAAATTATATTGTCCGGTCTATTGCTAATATGTTAGTGATGATGACGATGAGGAATTTGAAAATCAAATATTAAAGCTAATTTGCTCATAGAATAAATTTTTTTGTCGGAAAAAAGAATACCAAAAAATTAAGACCAGCTTAAGTATTGGCAGATTAAGAGTAAAATATTTGGAGATTTCAGTCACATGCTCGTACATATTTATCTTCACCTGCAACAAGCGTTCCAAGTGAGCAATTTTTCAGTGCAGCTGGAATTGTTTATGATCCTCATCGTAACAGACTTTTGGGAGACAAAGCTGACAAGTTACTATCTTTTTGAAGTACAATTTACCATTACTTAATTTCAATTATGACTTATATTTTATAAATTATTCTAATTGTTACTGTGATTTTAATCTAAAGTAAATAATTTGTGTCATGCAGTATTAATTCACTTAATTAGAATAATCATTTAATTAGAATAAAAAAAATTACGAATATTTAAGTTTTGTTTTCCTCATTATAAAAGTGATCTTGTACTTGTAACTTTCTATAATATTTAAATATTTTATCAAGCTTACCTTTGAGTTACGTTATGTTCTATTGGTATTGGGAATGGTAACTAGGGATGTGAATAAATAATCGATTTTTATTTTAATCGATTATTTTTTTTTCATTGTCGATTTTTTATAATCGATTTTACTAATGGTAAACATCGATTTTTAATAAATCGATTATAAGAATTACACATTTTAAATCGATTTTTGTAAATGGTGCTATCTGTGCGATAGATGAAAAATGGATAAGTTTACTGAACAAGTCGATAAAAAAATCAACACCATTTGTACGTACTAATATATAATAAGTTGTGATCAGTAGAACTCCTACTTAAAGTTGCTGGCGAAAGTATTTTGTAATAAATAACATTCACCAGCTAATTTCTTTTTTAAAAATTTTTTAATACTTATTATCTTGAATAATTTTCACTTTAATTAAATTAAAATTAAATATTCATAATATATTTCCACTAATACATCGAATAGGCATTTTTCGTATAGAAAGTCGAAAAATAAAGAAAAATCGATTGGGTCGATGGTATCGAATGGTAACTCACAACGATATAAAGGTGCTAAATATTTGATTTTAAGAAATAAAAAATTATCTGAATGGAATTCAATAGCTTTCAATTGAATCACCTATAAATAGAATTTTATCCATGTATTGAAAATTACTAAGGTAAAAGATCCGTCAAAAAGTAAAGGATACGGATACATATCTTACTTCTCCCTCGGATATGAATATCCGGCACATCACTACTTTCAACCTTCTGTACCATCCAAAAACAGCCAGGAAAGATATTTAAATGTTTTATTCGACGTGGAAATTATAAACCACTTATTGAGGGATTGAAATTATGTATAACTGTAATTAACCATTTTCATATCGCCCCCTTAGTGCAACAACTAGATAACTTGAAATTTATAGTTTCGAGAAAATCGATTTTAAAGTTTCAAAACTCTAATAAAATACAACCGTTAAGCAGTCAAAAATATTTGATGTGTATAGAGATATGTTGCATATCAAATTATGTATAGTCAATTTTACAGACAATCAGGTTTCATATATTTGCAGAATTTGATCAAAAACTTGAGATATCTAGTTGCTGCTGAAAATCTAGTAAAAAGAAAGTAAAGTTATCTATTTATAACCACTAGCAATTGAAAGTAAATCACTTATTAAATACAACTTTATTTGGAATGAAAAATGAACAAGAATGGTTCAACTAAAACACAAAATATTTCAACACTTAACACGACTTGAATATCAATATCAGTGACATCACTTTCGGAAGATTCTGTGTTATGAAGCCTTTTACTTTGGTCTCCTTAGAATGGGAGACTCTGATAAAATGCTTCATACAAGCTAGGGAGTGCCGGAGGTTACATTTTGAAAAGAGACATTAGGTCGTCGTATTTTTCTTTTTTAAGAGGTAGTTGACTTTGATACAAAATTTTGTGATTTAATACGCAGAATTTCCAAAATCTTCTTACCCCTTGACATCATTTTTGCATTGACCCCGTTTGAAAAACACTGTAAAACCAATTCAGTAGCACAGAAATCCACCTGTTGTTTTAAACACACAACTAGATATCTCATAGAGACCAAGAAGCTGTCGGCGAGTAACTCAATAATGCCAGTGCTACAACTAGATAGCTCAAGATGTCTTGTTATAAAATGTGCATTTTCGGAGTTATCTATTTAAACGAGTTTGGTTGCTCGTACTATATCTCTAGATGTTGCATTGAAAAGAGCATGAAAAATAGGTCAGCTTTGACTGGATAACTCAAAATGCATGAAATTCGAGTTATCTAGGTGTTGTACTAAGGGGGCGATATAGTTTTTAGCTGGTTTTCACTTTTAAAACCTGCTGTTAGTTTTTCATGTCACGACGTGCAAATTTGTATGAAGAGATTGACACTAAAATCTGTTATTAGTAGTAGTGACAGGGATAGGACATATAGGATAGGGTTTATTCAATAGTAAAGGCAAGAGGTTGTCATGAATTGTTTCCCAAGTAATGCAAACATGCTTTAATGGTGGTCTTATTCTTTAAACATTTATATTCAATAGAGCCTCAAACACTTAAAATTAACTATTATATAACTATTCTAGCCAATTATTACTAATGTCAACATTCACAAAAATTAGTAACTTAAAAACGTAAAGGCCATTAGTGAAATAATGATAACACTAACAGTGGACAAAGGAAGGTAATATTTTTTAAAGAAATTTTCATTGTTATCTTCGGACTGGTATTTTTTGTCTTTATGCTTCTTCTTTCCTTCAAATTTTTTTATATACTTTTCAAGCTCTTCTTTATTTTTCAATTCTTCTAATTTCTTTCGTTCTTCCTGAAGCGCCTTATTCCTTTTATTAGTTTCTTCTTTTAATTTTTCACATACTATGTCACATTCAACTGAAGCTCTATTACTTCTAACTATGTCACAGCTGATTTCTTTTTTAATTCGCTTACATTTGCAAAATATCTTAACTTTCTTTTTACATAAGTCCGCGTCTGGACAAGGCCCTGGATGACAATTAGCTCTGCATCTATGCCCACAATTATACTGAAACAGAAATATTGAATCTGTGCTTTCAAACCCTTTTATAATGCAACATCAATATGAAATTTTAATTTTGATATAGCTTTTCAAGTTCTGTGATTAGAATAAATGGAATAGAATGAATACTGCATCTGATTGTATATCAACTGAAAGTTCATTGCATATTTTGAAGAAACAACCGCAAGATGATATATGTATATATATATATATATATATATATATATATATATATATATATATATATATATATATATATATATATATATATATACAGTACAACTTCAGTAATCCGGACACATATCGTTCCGGTCAATGCCGGATTATCGAGGTATCCGGACTACTGGGACTATTTATTTTTTGATTAAAGATCGCAAAATTGCATACAAAAATACCTTTATTTCGTAAAAAGTCAAAACTTAAAAAATCATTCTAATGTTATAAAACTACAGTACATATATTTACCTATGTAGGTATAACTTAAACTGTGTAAGTTACTGCATTTTTTGACCCAAAGTTTCTTATTTTCTCCTTATTTTTCTTTATGTCAAAAATCGTGGATCTAGGTACGCCAAAATTTGCTGCCATTTGACGGATACTTCCGGATTTATCTAGACTGTCCAATATTTCACATTTGTTGCTGAGTGTTAATGTTTTGTTCTTACGTACGACTCAGAATAAAATGGATGCAAAAATGCCCACAATCTTTAAATTGCGTCAAACTTGTTAAGACAAGAAAATTATTGCTATGGTTTTCTTGCATAACGTTTTAACGTCCGGTTTAGAGAGGTAAAATTTCGAAAATGTCCGGTTTACAGAGCAATCCGGATTACTGAAGTGTCTGTTTTAGCGACTGTCCGAACTACTGAAGTTGTATGTATATATAAACAGTACAGTTGTATGTATATATATACAGTACAACTTCAGTAGTTCGGACACTCGCTAAAACGGACACTCCAGTAATCCGGATTGCTCTGTAAACCGGACATATTCAAAATTTCTCTAAACCTCTCTAAACCGGACGTTAAAACGTTATGCAAGAAAGCCATAGAACCCTAGCAAAAAATTTTCTGTCTTAACAAGTTTGACGCGATTTAAAGATTGTGGGCATTTGTGCATTCATTTTATTCAGAGTCGTACGTAAGAACATAGTTATCTTTTCTGTTGGGGAAGTGCGCCAAATAAAAGGCCCCACAAAACATTAACACTCAGCAACAAAGGTGAAATATTAGACGGCAGCAAATTTTGGCGTGCCTAGATCCACGATTTTTGACATAAAGAAAAATAAGGACAAAAAGAAAAAAAAGCATTTGAACTAGCTAAAAACAGGAGCATTCAAACACCTTTGTCCCAAACAAAATGCAGTAACTTACACAGTTTAAGTTATACCTACATAGGTACATATACTGTAGTTTTATAACATTGGAATGTTTTTTAAAGTTTTTACTCTTTTTTATATAAGCACTTTTACGAAATAAAGGTAATTTTAAATGCAATTTTGCGATTTTTAATCAAAAAATAAATAGTCCCAGTAGTCCGGATACCTCGATAATCCGGCATTGACCGGGACGATATGTGTCCGGATTACTGAAGTTGTACTGTATATATATATATACATATATATATACATACATATATATATATTTATTTATTTATTTATTTTTTTAGTTTTTGTTTTTTCTTTGACCTAATATATATTTTTTTCGTAATATGTTCTTGGTGTTAGGTCACATTAAATGATGCATTTTAGTTGTCGTGCAAATGATTGTTTATTGACGTTTCGACCATTTTATGGCCTTTTTCAAAATCTATAAACTAAAGGACGTATATTACATTAATTTTAAAAGTCATCTAAAATATATTCTTACCCTTAACGTAGACAATCAACAAAACTGAAACATAGAGTTTCTGAAACTATGTTTCAGTTTTGTTGATTGTCTACGTTAAGGATAAGAATATATTTTAGATGACTTTTAAAATTAATGTAATATACGTCCTTTAGTTTATAGATTTTGAAAAAGGCCATAAAATGGTCGAAACGTCAATAAACAATCATTTGCACGACAACTAAAATGCATCATTTAATGTGACCTAACACCAAGAACATATTACGAAAAAAAAATATATATATATATATATATATATATATACCAAGCTAGTTAGTCGAGTACGTTAGGTACGCTGGCCTGGGAGGTCTCGGGTTCAAACCCCGGGGCCGCCTGGTCTGCCATGAGTTTTTTCAGAGGTTTCCTAATGGTAATGTAAGTCACTGCTTGCAAACTCACAAGGCGAATTCCCACATTTCCTATGTTCCATAAATATCCCGTCTCACCTATCCTTAATGCACTTGTACATACAAGTGTATCCTCTGATCTGGCTGAAGGACTTAATCCCAAACTCAACCTGCCCGCCTCCCTGACTTATACTTCAGGGAGGAATGAAACACGTGTGTTTCCTTTTCCTTTCTATATATATATATATATATGTATGTATATATATATATATATATATATATATATATATATATATATGTATGTATATATATATATATATATATATATATATATATATATATATGTATATATATATATATATATATATGTATATATATATATATATATATATATAGATATATATATATATATATATATATATATATCGTATAAAGTGAAATGTATAAGATTAAAAATAATTCTAGCTGAAATTGAATCTTGTACTGAAAAAATATGATAAATAATGAGCAATATTAATCGGTTGACATTTCCAAAATCTTTAAGAAAATACTGAATTTCTCTCTGTTGCAGTATTTTTCTCTCTATATAATTATTTTTGTTTGTTCAGAGATAATTGGTAATTCCAAAGGACTCACATTTTTAGGACACTGACTTCCACAGCTTTGTATATCTGGTTGGTTTTCAGGATTTAAGAATTCGTTGCATTTAACATAAGGCTGCAGTAAACCGCAATGACATTTTATTCTAAGCATTTGCTGGCATGGTGGACAACCCCCGGGGTGACAAGGTTTTGGACATTGGTGTTGACATCCATCTGGTCTTTCTTTAGTACATTCACCGTAGCAAATTTCACAATTGCTCCCTGCCTGTAATGGTACATATTGTATTAATAGTGTTTATTGTGAGATACTGTAGTATATTCAATAAGTATTAATTTCTTGAAGTACGAATAGATTTTAATGGTTAATTTTACTAATCGACCTCTACAAACATTATACCTTAGGTTGATAAATTAAGTTGAAACTTCTTTTATCTTCTTCAAACAAATTTCTTTTTTTAGATCAGTTACTATCAAATTTAACAATGATTCTGTTTAAAAAGACATGTAAAAAAATTATTGCACCCAAATTCTCCAAAAGAATATAAATTTTTTTCAACTTCACCTTAATATCATCAGGGCTGTCATCAACTAAATGACATTTTAAGGTGCATTTATGATTTTGACAAGGTAATAGACGTCCGCAAGGTCGGAAGCAGCTTCCAGGTCTTGCAAGATGGCAGGGCCAATTGGATATTTCATGGAGACCTAGAAATAATGAGAGTGATAGTGAAAAAATAATTACCGAAGTAAATAAAATTAATTCAAAGAAAAAAAGTATTTTTCAACGACAACATAACGAATTGATAGTCCAAAAAATCATATTCTCATACCTAAGCACTGTATAGGTACAGGAACAATACACTCAGGACAAGGAAAACGTTTTTTCTCCTTTTGAGGTTTAACTTCTTCCCATGGGGCACTTGCCTTAGCAGTTTCAATTTTAACCATTACAGCATCATGACATGCAGCTGGGCATGGGTGACTACAACTTTCTCTAGTTCTGTTACAAATTTGTTTGCAGGGTGGACAATTGCCAAAGTGACATCTATGGGATTCACGTTTTTCATGATGACAGTCTGGCCGTTGTCTGAAATATGAATATTTATATCCATAGAATGGCTGGAAGACTGACGTTGATAGCCATTTAATTTATGATAATCAATAAAGTTGATTTCTCTCGCTCTCTATATTCATAGTTGGTATCAAAATAGAATTTTGACTAATGAAAATGAACAAAATACTTATTTAGGGAATTCTAGCAATCGGCAATAGAAATTCATAGAAATTAAACCAAATAATAATTTATAAATACACACACACACACACACACACACACATATATATATATATATATATATATATATATATATATATATATATATATATATATATATATATATATATATATATATATATATATATATATATATATATATATATATATATATATATATATATATATATATATATATATATATATATATATATGTATATATATATATATATATAGATATATATATAT
The DNA here is from genome assembly GCA_030704885.1 of Cynegetis impunctata. Taxonomy (NCBI): domain Eukaryota; kingdom Metazoa; phylum Arthropoda; class Insecta; order Coleoptera; family Coccinellidae; genus Cynegetis; species Cynegetis impunctata. Next base: position 693,212 of record JARQZK010001465.1, on the reverse strand, counting down.
ATATATATATATATATATATATATATATATATATATATATATATATATATATATATATATACAGTGAATATCGGTTATAACGACATTGAACGGACCGCTTAATTTCGGTCGTTATAACCGAGCGTCGTTATAGACAAAAAAGTAACAAAATGGGTTATACATATATTTTCATTACGAAAAAGTGAACAGAACATCTCAACAACAAAAAATGAATAAACTAAAAACTAAACTTTCTTAAAAAAGTCAGTCAATACAGATTGTCTTAGTTTTTTCTTAGAACTTAAGAACGCCTTTTCAATCATATTTTCTAGGTGTACTAAAGTCGGATTTACAATATCTTCCCTATCATTATTAAAAACAAAGAAATGTCTGACAGTTTTAATTGCTGAATAAACGTCTGTTATGGCTGGTGGCTGATATTCGTCAGTCACCAGTTCCGCCTCCTCTTCATCACTTTTTTCACTCTCTTGCGGACCTTCCAAAATTTCTGAGTCGGTCAATTCGTCCGTGGTTGTCAGAACCTCATCAACATCTACAAAATTTTCCCAGTTTTCTTGGGTAGCAAAGTCAGCGATAGGTAAGTCACGGATCCATTCTGCTAGAGGTAAGTTTTCATCTTCAGGAGGGTCATTTTTACTTTGAAGTTTAATCCACTCTGAGAGTGGAAGATTTTCCTCTTCATCAGAACTTGCGTGATCGTTCGGCAGGGCGGTAAATCCAGCATGACCAAAACATCTTGAAATTGTTGAGAAACGTGATCCCAAGCTTGTGATATGAAAAGAATGGCCTCCAAAATGTTTAATTTGTAAAGTTCATTACAAGTCTCATATTTTTCTAGGACTTTGGTTAGCTGCAATTTTCTGAACCAGGTTTTTAAAGCCTTGATCACTCCCTGATCCATTGGCTGTAGCACCGAAGTTGTATTCGGCGGTAAAATTTGAAGTTTTATGGCTTTTAAATTTTTTAGGTTTGGATGAGCTGAACAGTTGTCTAGTAACAAGAGTATTTTCTTATTTTGTCTAAACAGTTTATTGTCCCACTTTCTTATTGCCTTTTCAAACAGCGAAGCAACCATCCAGGCTTTTGCATTGCTTTTGTAATCAACAGGCAGGGTTTTTATATTTTTAAAGCAGCGTGGAGATTTGGCCTTCCCAATAACCAAAAGTTTCATTTTTTCCGTACCAGTCATATTAGCTCCAACCAAAACAGTTAGCCTGTCCTTAGACATTTTTCCGCCTACGCAGTTTTCACCCTTAAATTTCATGGTTTTATTTGGCAACATTCGCAAGAATAACCCCGTTTCATCTACATTAAAAATTTCTTCATCCCTGTACCCCCTGCGTAAATTAGGCTATACAGCAGACAACCAATTTTCACAAACCTCTTTAGGTACACTGGCCGCTTCTCCGCTAACTGTTCCACACACAATATTGTGCCTCTTTTGAAATCGCTGAATCCATCCACGTGAACACGTAAAATCAATCTTAAGCTGCCTCGCAAAATCTTCAGCTTTTGCGATTAGAATGGGACCTGTCAGTATTGCATTCTGACTCCTTTTTACCTTAAACCACTTTAACAGTGCCTCATCCACTGCTGATTCGTTACAATATCTCATTTTTTTCATGGTGAACGAAATATCGCCACTATCAAATGCTTGATGTATCTTTTCTCGATTTTTCCATATGGTTGATATTGTTGAATGAGCGACCTGAAAAAGAAATTTTATCTTATGTAAAAACTTTATGGGTTAACAAGTGTTGCAGCAGAGTTATCAAAAATAATACAGAAATAATTATCAAAATTAATAAACTGAATAAACATTACTTACATTTAACTCTTTGGCAATATCATTATTCGATTCTCCACTTTCTAAACGCCAAATCATATGAGCTTTCTCCTCAACTGTAAAAGCTTTTCGTTTAGTTATCGCGTTTAATTTATATTCTTAGATTCAGCAGCTTAGATTATGTAAACACAAAAGAACACCACATCAATAGCTTTAATACAATAAAGGTAGCAGACGTTTATAACAGACCAAATGCTAATTCGCACGAACTGGGGATTTACCGCCTACAATAAGGGATTTCCCGAATTTCGCACACAATGGCTACAGTTCGTCGTTACATGCGATATCGCCCGTCGTTATAACCGATTACTTGGACCAATTTAAGTTAAAATATTGGTCGCTATATGAGTACGTCGTTATATGCGATGTCGTTATAGGCAACACGTCTTCAATGCATTCAGCATAGAACTCTGTCGGGACCTTAGCATGTCGTCGCTATAATCGATATGTCGTAATATCCGATATCGTTATAACCGATATTCACTGTATATATATATATATATATATATATATATATATATATATATATATATATATATATATATATATATATATAATAATAATAATAATAATCTTTATTTTCAACAATCCCTGCGACACCCTCCCAATCTGGAGGTGTGTAGCACTGAAATGAAAAAAGTCAAAATGCAAAGCTACAAACAGAATACATTAACAATCACATCAATTACATATCTGTTGCAACTAAAATATTCGAATTGAGTAAATATAATTATTGTTTTTTACAGAAAATTTCAAACTCTTGTAGGTTATACGGTTCACATCTTAAGATAAATCAGTAAATAGTTCTCTTAAAAGTCTTGTATTCTTTGATTTTTTGTATAGACTTTGGAAGTGCATTATATACCCTCAATGCTGCATACTGTGGATGTTTTTCTCGCAATGTAGAACGGTGAATAGGATAGAAATAAGTATGGACTTGTCTACCTCTATTCCCATTCCTGTATTCATCAAAGTAGTAACTATTCTTTTGGAGAAATAGGAGAAGTCTATAAATATACAGGCCATATACAGTCAGTATGTTATTTTGTCTAAATAAAGTTCTGCACGATTCCCTAAATCCCTTTCCTAAAATTGTGCGTAATGCACATTTCTGTAGGATAAAATTTTTTTCCATATAAGATGACCCACCCCAAAAAATGATGCAATACGACATGACAGACTGGAAATTTGCATAGTAGACAATCTTCATCACATCTATTGCAACTTGCTTGTTCAATATATTGAGTGTATATATCACAGAACACAGCTTTCCCTTCAATTTGTCAATATGGGGATACCACCTCAACATGCTGTCAACTGTAGCCCCCAAAAACCTTGCCTGTTGTCCAACATTTATTTTTTGGTCCCCATAATACAATGCATCTGGTGACACCCAGCTTGTTCTTTTGGTACTGAAGAATATACATTCAGTTTTCTGTATATTCATTACAAGTTTATTATTAATGCACCATTCCTCCACATTGCCCATAATAGACTCCAAGGCAAGAGTAGAGGAGTAGACATTTGCAGTACGTATCAAAATGTTTGTATCATCCGCATATATAATTGGTTCACAGTTTTGTCTTGGTAAGTATTTTGTTATATCGTTTATATAAATGATAAACAACAGTGGCCCCAGAATGCTGCCTTGAGGTACCCCCACAGTTGATATCATCTCATCTGAAGAATATGTGACTCCCTTCACAGTAACAGAAACTTTCTGTTTGCGATTTGTGAGGTAGCTTTTTATAAGGTCAAGTTGTTTACCCCTTATTCCAGATAATTCCATTTTGGAAAGTAATATTTTATGGCATACAGGGTCAAAAGCTTTAGACTGGTCAAGGAACAGTGCAGCTGGAACCTCACCTTTTTCCAATAGCACGTGTTAGTTCGAAAATAGCAGTTTCGGTATTTTTGCCGCTTACAAACCCATGTTGACTGTTTTGAATAACACTGAACTTCTTAAAGAATTTGAGCATTCTGTTTGCTAAAATTTTCTCGAAGATTTTGGAGAATGAACTCATTAAACTGATGGGTCGGTAGTTCCCTAGTTCAGTGGAATCACCTTTTTAATGAATAGGTCTAATAACTGCTATCTTTAGTGGATCTATATGTATATATATATATATATATATATATATATATATATATATATATATATATATATATATATATTATATATATATATATATATATATTATATATATATATATATATATATATATATATATTTTATATATATATATATATATATATATATATATATATATATATATATATATATATATATATATATATATAATGTTTAGATATGCAAAAAAAATTCAATCATGTCACATGAAACTTACCACTTTTACATCTTCCCCTACTATTAAATTTGAAATCATAAAAACGCTCACATTTCTAAATGATTCTGATGAAGAACAGTTCATATTCTGTTCTGTCTTTTTCTTTATATAAGATAAGTACCATCTATGATAATGTGAACATGATTGAATCTATTTACACTATATAAATTATACATCCAGCTTGTTATTGAAAAGAATGAATTCAGAATGGTACTTGCAAGAGTGATAATTTACTTCAGGTAATAACAGTAGCATTATATTCTAGGTAGGACAACTATTTTTAAAAAATCATAATATCTGCTTGAAATCACACACACAACTGAATTAAATTTTAAGCAATAAACATTTTATACTCACTTGCAGAGCAAATTACATCTAGGAGGTTTGACCCTGTATTTTCTACCACAAGGCACAGTCAATTTAGTTTCACCACAAAAGCAGGTTACGACTTCTGTTAAATTGCAAGGGTAGCATTGCCCACGGTGGCAGACAGACGCACATTTGTGATTTCCACAGCTCAAAGTTTTTCCACAAGGTTTCTCGCAAGGTGGACAGTTTCCATCACAACACTACAAATACTAGGTCTTTAGAAATCATATATGCGAGAGAAACATAAGACAAATTCACTACTGTAATAGATTAATCGTGACTAAAATATACAAATAGTACAGATAATTTTGAGCTAAGAAGTTCTATCTTCTTATCTTATGCAAAAAAAACTATCTTATTAGAAAAATTATGTGATCTGTAACTTTAATTATAGGTATGAATTTTATCTAGAAATATAATAACTGGATCTACTATTATTTGTAGTATTTAGTCATAAATTTTATTGAACAAAAGTTAATTTGTTTTCATATTTCTAGGGCAGCATATTTCAAAGTCAACCTATTTCTGAACAAACTGCACACAGGTACTACAAATTTGATTTATTGCAGTATCTAGATGATGATAGACGAAGTAAAAAGTAGATATAGAACAAAAACTGGAGTTCCACAGGGGACGGTGCTAGGTCCGCTATTATATTTAATATACATTGAAAGCATCGCCAAATTAAAACTAAGTGGATTATACTGGATGTTCGCGGACGACACCGTACTAGTTTACAGCACTACAGATGAAAATTTATTACAAAAAAAAATTAAAAAGGATATGGAAAAGTTTCTATCCTGGCTCTCCGACAACAAACTAATAATTAATGAAAACAAAACAGTTTATATGATCTTCACTCGTAAGTGAAAAAACCTGAAATCAATAAAAATTCAAATAAACAACAAAAAAATTTCAAAAGTTCCGTCATACACTTACTTAGGGCTAAAAATTGATGAAAGGCTAAACTGGAATGATCATGTTGATCTCATTATAAAGAAATTGACCGGGTTGGTGGGTGCATTGAGAAAAGTATCAAGCTATATGAAAGAATCATGTAAAAAGTCAGTTTATTCATCTCTGATATTATCTGTTCTAACATATCTAATGCCAGTCTGGGCAAATGGATCTCAAAATAACTTAAACCGTATCCAGCGACTCCAGAACAAAGCCCTAAAAGCAATATATAACCTCCCTTATTACACAAGCACAATACAACTATATAAAAAACTTTCTTTTGGGACGATTAGACAGATAAAACAACTCGAACTTTGCAAACTATTACATAAAATCAAACACAATATGTTGAAAACGAAAATATCACTCCAGACTAAATATAATCTCCATGGAAGAAGCTTAAGGAATGCAGCCGCATTCAATAGCAATAGCTATTTTAAGTCAGATTATCTTTATCTGTTTGTAGCTTATTCTGAATAAATAAATAAATGAATAAATAAAAAAAAAAAAAGAAATAAATATCTATGCACATTAAAAGATTAAGAGAATCAATCACCTTTTTGTTACAAGGATGCTTATTACAGTCTCTAATGTTTTTACATTTTGTCTCGCAGAAGAACGGTTTACTGCAGTGTACTTCCTTGACGTGCTGCCCACATCTACATTGTTTTTCGACAATTTCCAAACACTATAAAAAAAATTTTTGTTTATAAGTCCCAATCGGCAATGGAATGGAGCCAAGTGCTTTTAAATTCTACTTACAATTCCACATTTATCTTTGTGGCACTTCAAGACACAGTAATGTATTTCACATTCCAATAATTTATCACAAGTATCCAAACATGTGGGAGTTTCTTCAGTACATGGAAGGAGATATTTACTTTTTCCACAAGGACATGTTCTTGGTAAACTTAACAGACAAACATTGCACTCTCCAGAATGACAAACGTCCAAGCATTTGTGTTTTCCACAATCCAAAGTTTTACCACAAACCTGTAGATAGAATTTGAATGAAATTTGAAAAATACATGTGTACTGGAACTTTCAAAGGTAAGTATAATTAATTGATAGCGATAACTATAATACTACATAAAGTGAACAACGAAAATTATTCAATAATTCCAAAGGAGCTGGTTATATGTATTCCATGACAAGAATTATACATTCACAATCCAACAGTGAATTATAGGAATCGTCAAGTCATCCCGACTGAAAATCTGCATACAGTTGTTTCGATCTTATTCGATCTCGTCGCGGAATACATATAACCATTCATTGGACAGAATAAAAAAATTATCCTAATGGGTGATTTCAACTGCGACTTTGCAAGTATCAACTATGCAGTCAAGAGCATTGACGGAACTACTCACAATGTATGGTTTGAATCAAATTATAAAAGAAAGCACTAGAGGCCAGGCATGCTTGGATAATATACTTTCAAACTTTGAGTATCAAAACTTCGCTGGATACCAGATGGATCCTGGACTGTCAGACCATAAGGGCCAAATAGTACTCTATAAACAACTCAAAAATACTGAAACACCTTCATACAGACACAGACCTATCACAGGCAGGGGTCTGTATGGATTCTACTCTTTAATAGAAGCAATAAACTGGGAATATGTAGAGAACGATAACATCAATATTGAACAGAAGTTTGAAATGCTTATTTCCTCATTGGAAGAAGCATGCAACATATCTTTATATATACATATATTTTAAAAAAGGTTCACGTAAAAACAACATAGGATGGTTTAACAACAACCTAAAACAACTCAGGGAACATAAAAGGTTCTTGAAGGATGTATGTAATCAATACAACACTGAAGGAAATCGAGAAGAATTGAAAAAATTTCGATACAAATATAGGCAATGTATAATGAATTCAAAGAAAGATGCAAATGATGCAAAGATCAAAAACGCCAGCAACCCTATCTCCTGCATGTGGAACATTATAAACAAAGCCAGGGGAAACAATAAACCAAAAATAGACTCTAACATTGATCCTGGTGAATTCAGTCGGTTCTTTACAACAGTCAGACCGAACCAGCATATTCCAATTTCTGAAATACATCCGGTGGATCTAGTTCCAAACAACGATAATGCCCCAAAATTCAACTTTAGAAAGGTAACCTATGTAGAGATCAGAGATATGATGGGGGATCTTAAGAATACCAAATCAGCAGATATATAGGGACTAACAGTTGTGATGATAAAAAAAACCAGGAACCTGCTATATATACCCATAACTAAGCTTATAAATGAGGCAATCGAAAAATCAGTGTTCCCAAATAGCCTAAAGATAACAGTAGTGATTCCTATACACAAAAAAGGTAATCATAATGATCCAAATAATTATAGACCGATATCTCTGCTGCCAGTAATATCGAAGATATTTGAAGCAGCTATGGCAATGCAGATAACGAACTATTTTGAGCATGCAAACTTGTACAGTCAATCTCAATATGGCTTTAGAAAAGGCAGAAATACCACAGGCGGCATCTTGGACATGATACATGATATCATGGATGCGTTTGAAGATAAAAAGTACCTTGAAGCCAAATTCTGCGATTTAAGTAAAGCCTTCGACTGCGTCATCCACACGATACTTACAGGTAAACTGGAAAAACATGGATTCTCAGAGTCAAGTGTAGGCTCAATTGCCTCATACCTAAGAGACAGACAACAAAGGGTCCAAATGGGAAATAAATGGTCAGAACCAGAAACCTTACAAATTGGCGTACCACAGGGATCAATACTTGGACCAATCCTTTTCCTGATATATATATATATATATATATATATATATATATATATATATATATATATATATATATATATATATAAACGATCTACTACACTACATTAAATCTGCAAGAACAATATTATTCGCAGATGATACAACATTCCTAAGTGGGGGAAAAGATGAAAAACAGATTGAAAACCTAATGGAAGATACAATAAAAAAAACAGACAAATGGTTCTTGGCAAATAGGCTGGTACTGAATAAAGAAAAAACCCAAGTCATGACCTTCACTCTTAGAGAAACAACATCAATAAATGACCCGGTAAGGTTCCTTGGGGTGACATTTGACTCAAAGTTAAATTGGGAACCTCACATAAATAATGTCTGCAAAAGCCTGAGCTCGTCAATCTTTGTCTTAAAAAACTTAAAAAGCATATTATCAGATGCAACACTTAAAATTGCATATCACTCTTTATTTCATGCTAAGATGACATATGGAATAATAGCATGGGGTGGATCATCTCAAGCAAATAGGGTTTTTGCACTGCAACGTAGAGTGATGAGACTGATTGGGAGGCTCAAGCACAGAGACGAATGCAGACACATGTTTGTCAAGCTGGGCATACAAACTCTTCCATCTGCCTACATCCTCCAGAACCTGTTACTAATAAAAAGCAATGAATCTCAGTACGATAGCTACGAACAACAACATGACTACGACACTCGAAATAAATCAAATCTGGTTCCTATGCACTGTAGACTATCAAAATGCCAAAGGAGAGTGGACTACATCGCAATCCATTTCTACAATAAGATCCCAAATGAATTGAAGATCCTACCAATGGATAACTTCAAGAAGCAGATGAAAACCCTGCTAATCAAGGGGGCTTTTTATGATGCTCAAGAGTACCTGGCCACTGTTTTTAACTAATTTTAATATGTATCGTAATATCTAATTTTAACGTGACATGAAACTCTAAGTTTTCATCTTTTCTTTTAATGTGTATTGTAATGTTTCATTATAGTAACTATATCTTTGAGTCCTTGTATGTATCGAAACATGACCTCAAATGATTTTTATTTTATTTTATTATATTGTATCTGACGAATATAACACCTATGTGAGATTGACATGAGAAATATATTCACTTTACTTTACTTTACAGTAGTTGTTTGATAATTGTTTAAATTATTGAAGAAATTTCCTTTTGCAGAATATTAAATTGACCATGGTAAACTTGTATATTTTTCACAATTTCATAACTAATAAAGTATAAACTTTAAAATAAAAAAAAAACACTTGGCTTATGTTTCACAATATAACAAATATTTAGATACTGTATTTAGCAGTAACGAAAAGTCGACATGTTTCGAGTTATGAACTCATTATCAAGACTGACTACAGGAGAGTATTACATCGTATTTTATAAAACAGACAAAAGCAAAGGTGATACCTGAAAATCAATTTGTTCGTTTAAAAGGGGTAATTGACTTCAATCACATATGTGAAACATAAGTCAAGTGTTTTTTTTTATTTTAAAGTTTATACTTTATTCTTTATGATGTTTCACCAAGTGATGTGCGAGAATTCAATCTCAGTTATTTCATAACTATTATACACTGATGATATAATAATTATAAATCTACTGTTAACCAAAGAGATTTTTATGATATATATTATTACATGAAAACTATCATCAGTAGTTAGACTATCAAATAGGATATCATCAGTTCTTAATTATAAATTTTGGATGACAAACAGCATGTGCCTAAAATAATTTTATTTTTTGGGTTAAGAACTATTTGTATCAGTATCAGTAATTTATTCATGCCAAATACAATATATGCTCACATACGTCAAATGATCAGATAAAACAATTGCAACAGTAAACATTAATACAATAAAATTAAAACTTTTTAAAATTTAAAAACTGATGTACAGAGTAAAATGCATTCTCCAATAAAATCTTCTTAATCCTATACTTAAACTTGGTGTAACATAATTCTCTTATCACACCTGGCAATACATTAAAAAACTTTATGGCCCAATAACCCGGCCCATCCTGGCACCTTCTCAATCGCCAATAGGCAGGTAATAAGTTTTGGCTTGATCTTGTGTCATAACAATGAATATCGCCATGAGTTTGATATAGTACCACATTCTGCTTAATGAACAGAAGACACTCCAAAATGAACATGCAAGGGACTGTCAGTATACCCAACACAACAAAAGCCACCCTACAATCCTCTCTATATGCTAAGCCACCAATTAACCGAACAGCCCTCCTTTGCAGACCAAACAATCTACTAACCTCAGCCGAGTGGCCCCAAACTAAAATTGCATATGCTAGATGGGAATGGAATAGTGCAAAGTAAGCTGACTTAACGGAAGAGACCGACACACAGGACATCAAATTTCGCAAAACATACATATTCTTACTGAGCTTCTTGGCAACACTATCAACATGAGGGCCCCACTGCAGTCTGGGGTCTAATAACACACCCAAAAATCTCACCGTTTTCCCTCCCTGACTAGCAACAGAGAGATCTCTCATTGAAAATACCATCCTTTCTGTTTTGCTTTTGTTGAGGAGCAGTTTATTAGAGCAAAACCAGCGCTCTGCCATGGCCTGGGCTTCAAGAGAGCCATTCCACGATTCCGCATAACTATCATTTTTAAAGGACACTGTTGTGTCATCAGCGAAAAGAGTATACCCTGTTTTATTAGCAGGCAAATCATTAGTATAAATAAGAAACAAAATTGGGCCCAATATGGACCCCTGTGGGACTCCAATGGCAACTTTCCTTTCCGCCGACTTCACCCCAGCAACCTCCACCACCTGAGACCTATCATCAAGATAAGACTCTATCAGCTTTACACTGCCGGCTGAAAACCCATAGTGTCTGAGCTTTGCAAGAAGGATATCATGGTTGACACAATCAAAAGCTTTGCTTAAGTCGCAAAAGGATACGGTGTTATACTGTTTGCTCTGGAAGGCCTCTACAATGCCACTAACAAGAACTATTTGTGATCAGTTCTTATAACTAGAGTACTGAAGAATTCTAGCATTGATATTCCACTGAATTCCTTTCTCGGTTTACATTTTATCGTTGTCAGTGTAATGGAAAAACAACTTTCAGCACTAAAATACAGTAGATATATCATATGGAGTTGATATTCAACCCACCCATTAAGCTCGAATTGATTGAAGAACATTTTCTGAAGCTTCTGAGAGATTTAATTAAACTTCAAACATTTCGACTTATTTTTCAATTATTTCGTAATTATACTAATTTTCCATTTCCTTTCAAATTGTTCAATAAATTATAATAAATATAATAAATTACTCAGATTTTGTACCTAATTGAATTAAAAATGATTTGTTGTAAAAATGACTTGCAAGCAACTTCAAAGAAATTTATAAATTCAAATTTTTATAGAAGTTATTAATAGACTTGCCTGAATATTAAAAATATTTATTGATGAGTTGTTATCTGCATATGTAATAAAATTAATTTGAATTTTTTAAGTTGTGGCTTCTAAATTTGCACATCTTAAGTTATATTAGTCTATTTGTGTATTTGAGCGATATTCCTATTTTTTTAATGTTATATCTAACCCATAAAAATTTAGCTGAAACAAAAATATATCAAGTTAAACTACTCACTTTATCACATTGCCAAATAGGCGAAGAACAATCTCTTAAATTTGCTTTGGCTTTGCACATACATTTTTGTATGCTTTTTTTTGAGCATGGCTTACAATCTCCATCATGACAAGGATGATCACAATGATGTTTACCACACTCTAATAGTTTGCCACACGATCCTCCACAGGACCAGTATTTATCGCTACATCTTTGCAGCCTTGGTGGTTTTGCACCACAGTAACATCTAGCATTTACTGTTACAGGACAGGGGGGGCAAGGTCCTGTAATAAATGTTCAACAATATTTGCTTATGACCAAAAATTGCACATGTCTTGTGTGTTACATTATACAGCTTTAATTTTCTTAGTATGTGTGATAAATACAACTTATTGTTTTTTAGAAACATACCCACTCTATTCCCTATACATTTTATGTTGGCAAATACTTTATGGAATTTTTTTAATGTTGGCTTCTGCAAAGTGAGATTTTTGAGTCTGTCAACTCCATCCTAGATGGAGTAAATCTAAACTGTAATTAACCTATTCATTTCAGATCAAAATATTGCGCCGGTCAATATTGATCAAGAATGACATCGACAAAAATATCCTATTTTTATTAAATGTATTACATGAAGAATTTACCATAATTGATCTATGGTGTATGTTACTTGTTGAGGGTAGAGTGGATGGTGTTAGTAAAATGTTTTGAATAGTGAGATGTGACAAATAAATTAGATCTGTATAATTGTAGCTTAGCTGTTTTGTTACATATTTTGTTGTTGACTGTTTCTTTAAATTTGTTCAAGTACAATATTTCTCCAAATTTTTTAACAATTTTATTTATTACAACTTTTGACTATCGTAATTAAATTCAAAAGTTTCAATTATATTCAGAGCTGTTGTTCGGTTCTAGTACATGTATGTGCTTTAATCTCTCTGTTAGATTTTATGAACACTGAATATTATAACCTGCTAAAATTTTTCTCGCAGTAGGAGTTCTGTTTTATAATTTAGTATATATTTGTTTAAATTGATTCTGATTTGTGTTTCTTTGAATTTGAGAGGTTCCAGTATATTTGTAATATTTACCCCGAGGCGAAGCTAAAGGGGTTATAGTCCCACGACAAAAAGTTGGGATCTGGTCCGATTTTAAAAATTCCAACGGATATCGATAAAACACATATGATTTCATTAGGAAATTTCAATTCCCAATTTTTCCCAACGAAGAATAAAAAAATATAGCGTTTTTCCCCGAGGCGAAGCTAAAGTCTCACTACAAAAAGTTGGGATCTGGTCCGATTTTAAAAATTCCAACGGATATCGATAAAATACATATGATTTCATAAGAGAAGTTTTGTTCCCAATTTTTCCCAACGAAGAATAAAAAATTATAGCGTTTTTACCCCGAGGCGAAGCTAAAGGGGTTATAGTCTCACGACAAAAAGTTGGGATCTGGTCCGATTTTAAAAATTCCAACGGATATCGATAAAATACATATGATTTCATAAGAGAAGTTTTGTTCCCAATTTTTCCCAACGAAGAATAAAAAATTATAGCGTTTTTACCCCGAGGCGAAGCTAAAGGGGTTATAGTCTCACGACAAAAAGTTGGGATCTGGTCCGATTTTAAAAATTCCAACGGATATCGATAAAACACATATGATTTCATTAGGGAATTTTAATTCCCAATTTTTACCAACGAAGAATAAAAAATTATAGCGTTTTTACCCCGAGGCGAAGCTAAAGTCTCACTACACTACACTCACTTGGGATCTGGTCCGATTTTAAAAATTCCAACGGATATCGATAAAATACATATGATTTCATAAGAGAATTTTTGTTCCCAATTTTTCCCAACGAAGAATAAAAAATTATAGCGTTTTTTAGATAGGCATTACGACATGCGCATGCGCCAAGGTCGATATGTACGAAATCCTACAAAACATGCGTCGAAGTGCTCTGTGTGCCACGGTAACCAAGCGACGTTGATAGCTTCAGCTTGATTCTGCGTCTGTATCTGCTTCCCATCTTATCAATTTGATTCATAATTTGCAGCAAAATGAGCCGGAATAGGATATTCAAATTCGACAGTCAATCAATGAATTTTTTTGCTAAATTTTCACGGATTTTATTCGTAATATCGACTTAATTAATACATTTATTGCAGTTTTCCTTCATTTCATTCGTAAAATCGACTTTCATTATTTAATTTATATAATACATTCAAAAAATATTGACGACATGCACATGCGCCGAGGGGTTTTATCATTCCTAGTGCTACGCAGTAGGGTGTCCTTCATTTTTTTAGTTAATTTGGGGATATAAGGTATGGGAACAAAGTGATTTTCATGCAAATTGTATTTGTTTACATTGTAAATATTGTGTAAGAACACTTTATGATATTATTTCATCCAAGTATAAACTATGAAAATAATGTATATTCTGAGGACAAATGTGACACCAAGCAATTATATCAATTAGAATTTCTAATTAATGTTGAAATTTTAATACTTGAAAATACAAACTAATGTTTAATCTGATGTATAAAAATGAAGTTAATTTTTGTTTATTTTTTCTTTACTTTTATTTAATAGATTTAAATGTATGTTATGCACAAACCTGGATGACAAAGTAAAAGGCATTTATGTCCACATGGTGGTTTAATATCCTTTCCACATATTTCACCACAAGAGTGTGGAGCTAAAAGTGCTTGATATGTTGGATTGATTCTTTTTTTACAGAAGCATTTATACTCTTTTGGAATGCTTTCTGGTCCATACTCTTCTCTGCATTTTGGACAAGCCCAACAAATTAGCACTTGTCTCATCACTATCTGAGCCTCTAGTGCTTGTTTCTTCTGTGATATGTTGTCTTTGGACCATCTTTGAATGCACATTAGATGAAAGAAGCAATAGCATGATTCACAACTCCAAATCTTGAAGAATCAAAAAAGTTAGATGAAGAGAAATGAATATTCAATTTCATAATTCCAAACTCACCTGATCATCCCTTTTCACTTTTGAAATGCAAATTAAGCAGGTTGTTGCTCCTGATGATAAGGTATCTTTCAAATAGGATTCAGTACGGGCTAATTTCTCACTCGGACTTCCAGTACTGGCATAATTAGCAATAATTTTCTCTAAAAATGAGAAAACGATGTTGATTATTATAGTTGAGGAGATCGTTAAATACTTAATGTGTCACATGAAACATTTAACAATAAAAGATTCTCATATCAAAAATAATTATAAAAAAAATATATATTACTTTTAAATTATCAATAGTTAATTCAATTATTTCTTTCAGAAATATAATTGATTAAATTACATTTGTGTTAATTCTGTACAAGAAACGATAAAAAAATGATTTTATACTTTAAATGTTTTTTTAATAGAAATTCAAGGATTCACATGTAATATTGAAAATATTCTAAATTCAGACTGTTACTTGAGATATAGTTATTAAAAATGGAAGAAAAATTTAATTATTTGCATTTATATTTCTATTTAGTTTGTATCTTCCAAACATAAAATTAAGGAGCAAAGGTTTAGAAGTACTTGAGAAATATCAAGCACATATGTGGCTAGTGTACTATTCTTCACAACATATTTCCGAGAACTCTCTTTCTCATCATCACAGCCACCTTACTCGTTTTAATACAATTCTCAAAATCTTATTCTACGCTAGTTTAATAGTGAGCAAACCTTAGTTATTTGACCTAATAAAAAAAATATTTTCAAAATACTATAACGAGTTGAACCTCCATTGCAACGAATAATCATTACGCTTAAATTCTAATTAACTTCTTTATATTTCTTGACTATTTTGTGCAAGATTTGAATTCCAAAGCATTCATATTAATATTTCCTGAGATATCACATTCGTGGAATTGTTTCATAACAATTCAGTGCACAACTTCATTTATAATAATTTATAATAAAAATAAAGTTTATGCTCGACACCACTCTCCATCTACTCACCTATTACGATATTAGTTGCAACTTCTTCTTCATCTGAAGACGACTCATATTCTTTAATATGCTTTTGAACTGAAGCCTGAAGTTTCTTTTGAGCATCCTTGAATTTAGATTCAGAGGCAGAGGACACATTGCTGACTGAACTGTTAACAGCTGGTTTAGAAGGTTTTCTACGAGTATTTTTATTCCAAGGATTAGAATTTGTGGGTTTATGTCGACTATTCATGTTTGATTCATTGGCTAAAAGGAGTAGAAAAATACTCCTGGAGGATTAAATAACTAATAATTTTCGTAAAAACACTTAACTTTTCACTTCTGATTTCAGGTTAATGCTAATGAATGACGGTCAAATCATAGACTGTAATGTATTAAACTTCCTAATCTTCTGTGCACACGTCATCTCAAAATCAAAATATAATAATAAATAACAATTTTTACCTACACGTTTAGGTGAAGTTTCACCGAAACATTCGCCATGCGTGTTTTATCTAATAAACGTGCAAATTGTTGTTATTAACCATTGTTTCAATATGTTTTTTTACACCAAGCATCGGCCTTATCAATCCAAAATATTAGATTTTACTGTTCCATTCACGTTCTGATATCAAAATTACTTCCTTGTACAGTACCTATTATTAAAAATTGAGATCACAGTAATTTGTAGTCAATAATATTTTGTGTTCAAAAATTCGGATGAGAGATTGTATTGGGCGAATCGAATATTTAGAGAAATTTAATTAAAATTTTAGAGAATTGATTCTCAAAATTCTATAATGTAGTCTACAAGTCTAATTTTGAGTTCACCAGCAAATAATCACCACTTAAATATATGGACGGACCGGAATTCGGTCCCGCTGACCTGACTTTTTCTAACCTTACTAACCTAAGGTCCCTGTGAGCAGGTAGTCCCTTCCGCAGGTAGCGGGACCGAATTCCGAAACACCGAAATATATGTAGCACTGCTGAGTAAAACTTGCATCACTGTTATTTCGCAAACCTATCCGCCTTGCAGATTTCCGAAAATTATCTTGTGATGATATGATCTTATTTTTAAGCAAGTTGATTTTTTTGTGACATTATTTCTATGTAATTTGATATAGAGAAGCAGGTTA
This sequence comes from Cynegetis impunctata, assembly GCA_030704885.1. Taxonomy (NCBI): domain Eukaryota; kingdom Metazoa; phylum Arthropoda; class Insecta; order Coleoptera; family Coccinellidae; genus Cynegetis; species Cynegetis impunctata. Next base: position 676,209 of record JARQZK010001465.1, on the reverse strand, counting down.
TCGTCTTCAATGTCATAACACGTAACATTCAGAAAAGTTTTCTAGTATTTATCATCATAAACATTTTTCTATAGTGTAATATGAAATTATCATTGGATGATAGGTACTAGATTACGTAACTGTTGTAGGTTACTAAATTAAAATATCTTTATTTTTTACTTGTATATTATTTGTTGATTTTATCTCAGATACGGTTGCTATAAATTCACTCATTATGTCCTAGGGCGTTATGAGCGGGTATTATGGATCATAACGCCCGCTCATTGTACGAGGAGAAATGAAGCAACTTCCATTGATTAAATACTTTATAATCCTTGTCGTATACCACTCTGCATTTCTCCGGCAATGAATTATTCGCAGCTTCGGCTGCATTTTCTATGATATTCTTGGGTAAATTCATTTTTATTTCCATTATCTCTATAAGAATAAAGCTTTCCTTAGAAGGAAATTGAAAAAATTTAATTGTTCAGTTTTTCATTATAAATTCACATATTTGTAAAATGAAATTTTTTTGTAATAATTTTAATGATACGTTTTTTATTATCGGAAGGGCATGGAAAATATTTCTTAAAATTTTTATATCCTATTGTTTGAAAAATTGTTATAAAGAAAATGCGTTCTTTATAAGAGAATTGCATAAGTTATTGAGTTTGCAACTACGTAAATTGTTAATGAAAACTGAAAAAAAATCTCAGATTCATAGTTCAATAGTTATCATACTTGCAATGTTTATGTTCAAACATCAAAAAATTATAATTGACTATTGCATAACAAACTGAAAAATCACGATAAAAAATTTTTGCCGGCCGATTTTTGTTCATGTAAGCAGTAAGGGCATGGGCCAGTTCCCCAGTATCTTTCAAGCGGAAATTCACGCCATAGAAAGGTGCATTCAGTTCAACCTCGACCGGAAAATACCGGAACAAGGAAATTGCGATCCTCTCCGATAGCCAAGCAGCCCATCAAAGCGTTGAGCTTTTCTAACATCAACTCAAAGATGGTTTCTGAATGCCTAGACAAACTTAATGATCTGGGCAGGAACAACAAAGTGATCCTCCTCTGGGTGCCGGGGCACGTCGGAGTGAAGGGTAATGAACAAGCAGACAGACACTCTGGCACGAAAAGGTGCGTCAACGCCACTTCAATAAGGCTGAAGAAGCAATGAGAGCAACATACTGGCAAAAACTTCCAGGGCTGAGGCAGGCCAAAGATCTCCTCGGCAAGTTCAACCGAGCAAAGACACTGATTAACCTCAGCAAAACTAGTCTAAAGACAATTACGGGATTTCTAACGGGGCATTGCAGACTCAAAGAACACCTAAGGAAGCTAGGCTTACAGGGGGACACCACCTGCAGATTCTGCAAGGAACGTCCAGAAACACCCCATATACTGATGGAGTGCTTTGCTGTACACCATGAAAGACTGAACACACTGAGATCATACCAGCTGACTGTAGAAGATATACCACGAATAGACCCCTTAAAATCCTCAAATTCCTGAAGGTATTGAGGCTTGAGGGACTGCTGTAAACGAGAACACATCGAGAAGCAGAAGAAGATGGGGCACAATAGATCTAATAAGGTCGCAGCGCATCGGTCACCATACAAACCTACCAATACCAAGGGCATGAATTTCTTCATTTTTTAAATTTTCATATTTAATATGGTTAAGTAATTTGATTGTTGAAGTCTCTTGAATACGCGTGACTTGCGCAAGCCATAGTACCTACTCGTTTTCGGCCGTATTTTCACCCCCTGGGAAAATTATGAATATTGTTCCTACATATCCGGATCTTGAGACTTTTTTTTCGGAAATTTTATCTTTTTTTATATTTCAAAAATCGCAATTCGTTTTTGAGATATTTGCAAAAACCAAACCTTCCTTTTTTATTCAGTAAATTGTTTATAACTTTTACAATTTTCGCTAGCTGAACTTTATTTTATTAAAAAAGTTGACAAGAAAGTCACTTTTTGACTGGACTATACAATTTCATTTAGATATAGTTATTATATTAGTGTATTACATACATAATTCATGAAGATCGTTAAATTTTAATAATATGATATATTCTCAAGGAAATGTAAACTACATTTCACATTTATTTAGCCATATGCAGTCCAGGTGTCTGCGGTATTTTGATGACTGGCATACATATGTAAGCTATTCACACGTGCAAAATAGGCACTTACCTATATGAGTGGGTTCGAATCCCACGTAACTTGAATGTTTGTGAATATGCATAATGTGAAATATACACAAAGTAGCTGTTTACTATAAACTTAACTATCGAATAATGTATACTAAGTATATCTAGGTATTATTAAAAAATATATAGGTATTATTCCATCTGTTTTAAGCTCAACTTAATTCTCAGATGGCCGTATAATTCAAAAATCCACAATTAGCATCAAAACAATCCGTACGAAGAGTCTCAGTTTCATGCTTTGTGAAATACAATGCTTTCCTTGCCTTTTAACACGATAAGTTTATAGTGGTGCCAAGTGTGCAGTAGAGTGTAGTACATAAATCACATAGGTGAATCATTCAGACATAAGATTCAAGTACATTGGTCAAAATATGCCAAAAAATGGTTTTTGTCCAGTTTTCCATTTTGTTCTTTCATTTATATTTGATACCTTTTTGTTAAATTTCCGTTATTGAATGAATATTCCATAGGAAGCAATTAGGATTGTTCTTCATAATATACGAAGTTATGATGAGCAAGGACGCAAGGCTGTCTTTAACCTATTGGAGGACCTGGGCACATTACGATAATAGAACCCTTATTGCCTTGACAGATCGCTAATTTGTTAGAATAGACAAAGAAAGTAAATAACAAAATTCTAGATTTATTTTTATTTCTTTATAGCCACATTGAAAGAATAGAAAATATAATATAATCCACAAAAGTAACTCTTTTAGCATACACAGGTTAGTGCTCAAAAATCTATATTGATTGAAGAGGTACCCTTCTAGATTTGAAACGAGAAAAATCGTTAATAACTTCTTCAAAATCTGTGTTTTTGATCATATCACACTATATGGTCATCAGCAACAAACTGTTTAATCTCTCTTGAAGCATTTTACATAATTCTTAATCAATTTACGCAAACTTGATAAAATTTTTAATATGATTTATATATTTGGAAATATGGCTTCAATTTTTTTCTCTTTCAAGATATGATATATTTACAATATATTATTAATTTCTTTATTTATACTATGAACAACTTTTGAAGTATTCTGTTAGATGAAGACATTCTCCTTCTCGTGTACGTCTTCATAATAATTTCATTTTATATATTTAAATTCATCTAGACATGCTGAAATCGAAAAGTCTGATTCTCGGGCGAGAGTAGCTTCGCTCATACAAAAGCTAATAAGCAAGTATGTATTGTAGACGGTAATAAATGTCGGTTATCCTTTGGTGATCTGGCTGGATCTAGGGGAGCCCTAATATAATATCGCTCGATTTTAATATTCTTAAGTGTCCACTTGACGAAGAAAACTTTTCTATTTTCATTTGAAACAAATTTATCGAGAAATCTTCTTTCTTGACATCTGGATTGAATAATATTTTCATTTATACCAATACAGAATTTTCCAATGAAACATTTTTTGGATTGGTATTTAATTTGCACACTATATAACTTATTTTCTTCAGTAACTGCTCAGCTCAGGTTATGGATGAATAAGTTAAGAAGATTTTTAAGGAGAACTACTCTGATCTATAATAGTCCAGTCAATGACGGTAAAAAAAGTGTAAACTGTGTATTTATCCCATACAGCACCGATTTGTGTGAAAATTCGGATTTTGTTTCTACTTACTATCTATTTCAAATTCTACCCTATGCTGGGGGGTTGCTTTTTCTCTGGGGGTGGATGCCACCCCTTCTTAGGATTGAAAAATTTTTCATTGAAAATAAGTTCGGAAATCAATGAATTGACTAATTCTAAGCACCTTTTGTTCTATGAAGTTTTTTCTGAAAGTCAATACTCTTCGACTTATTCGCCAGTGAAATTGTCGTTTTTCAGGCAAAAAAACCACGTTTTCAGATTCTTTTTCGCGAATAACTGGAAAAATATGCATTTAATCGAAAAACCTGTAAACAGCAAAATTATAGCTTATAAAAAAACGAAGAAAATCGTGTATTTATAATGTATTCTGACCCAATACAAATTGAATTATTGCTTGTTGAAAGTTGATTGGTATTTACCACTATGTGTCATCAATATAGTAATATACATCATAATATTCTAATTTCTACAAAAATATGCTTTTGGTTTTTTCCCCATAACTCGCTTAGTTTTTAAGAAATCAAGTCTTTCAAAAAAGCATTTTGTAGGTTTTTTTAAGAGCTATGAGTTTATCTAAATAAGACTTTTTTTCAGATTTTATTTTTTAAAATGTTCTTGCTATGAGGGCTCAAAAAAGGCACTTCGCGCGAACACACGCAAGCTTCAAATGGCCATATCTTACTCAATTTTTATCCTACAAAAGAAATGAAACGCCAAAATTTTTGAATAAGAAAAATTTACAATTTTGTACTCTACAAGATTTTGCGTATCATTAACAGTTTTTGAGTTATTTTGAAGAAAAGGCGATTTTTCGCTAGATACGAAAATTTTTTTCTCTCTTCAAACTCAATTTTTTTCAAAAAGAAGTACTTTAAACTGGTCAAACACTCAGAACGTATTATAAAAACATAAATGAAGTGAATTGTAAAGTGGCAACAATTTTTTTCCAATGGGGTGGAAGAGAGGGTGAGATTTTCACTATTTTTTCCAACGAATAAATAGGAATCGACATTTTTCTCTTCATAACTCGCTTAATTTTGATGCCAGGAATTTTCTCAAGAAATAAAAATAAAGGTTTTTCAAAGGACTTCAAATAAAATTTCATGAGTTTTCCCCGAAAAATGCATTGGTTTTTGGTTATTGTACGTGGAAACTTTCCATTTTGGCGATTGAAAATACCAATCAACTTTCAAAAAGCAATAATTCCGTTTGCAATGGACCTGCATACATCATAAATACACGATTTTCTTTGTTTTTTATAGGCTATATATTTGCTTTCTACATTGGTTTCGATTAAATGCATATTTTTCCAGTTATTCTAGAGAAAGAATCTGCAAATGTGTTTTTTTTGCCTGAAAACCGACAATTTCACTCGCGAATAAGTGAAAAAGAATTAACTTTCAGAAAGGACTTCATGAAACGAAAACTGCTTAGAATTAAACAATGCATCGATTTCCGTACTTATTTTCAATGAAAAATTTTTCACCCCCAAAAGAGGTGGCATCCACGCCCAGGGAAAAAGCAACCCCCGGCACAGGGTAGACTTTGAAATAGATGGTAAGTAGAACCTAAATCCAATTTTTTAGGAAAATCGGTGCTGTATGGGATAAATACACGGTAAAATGGTCATTGACTGGACTATAAGAAACTTTTTTTGGATTGATTGGGCCGATACTTGGTGTAAATTAATAAACATATTAAAACAATGGTTAAAAATAACAATTTACACTTTTATTATAAGAAATAACGCATGACGCACGTTTCGGTGGAACTTCACCTTCTTCAGATGCTAATGGCAAACTAATAGAAAAGTTACTTAATAGCAATCTTGTTAATCCTCTCATAAAATCAGATATATTGTCACTTTTGGAATTATGCCTGGAACAGAATTATTTTAGTTTCAATGATAAGATTTACAGCAGTACTGAAGGCTTAATTATGGGAAACCCGCTGAGCCCTTTGTTGGCTGAAGTATTCATGGATAATTTGGAACAATTAATTCATAATCATCCTGTTAGTCGACAATTCGTTTATTGGTTTAGATATGTGGATGATATTATTTGTTGTTTCACTGGTACTCTTAGACAACTAGACTGCTTTCAAACATTCATTAATACTTTACACCCTAATATAAAATTCACTTTAGAGATAGAAAAAGATAATTCGATTAACTATTTGGATTTGAAAATAACAAAAGTAGATAACAAACATAATTTTTCAATTTTTCGCAAACCATCGCACACTGATAGCGTCATACATAGTACTTCCCTACATCCTTTCCAACAAAAAATGGCAGCTTTCAATAGTATGGTACATCGTTTAGTAAATATTCCACTTTCAAATGCCAATTTTAACATCGAGAAAAATATAATTAAACAAATTGCCGTAAAGAATAATTATGATCCCAATATTATAGACAATATGATAGATATAAAGTTTTTCAAAAATGCGATTAACCAGGTGTACCCCCTTACTAAAAATAATATCAAATACAACAGCCTCACTTTCATCGGAAATTCAAGTAAAAAACTTAAATCTCTCTTATCTAAGCACAACATTAACATTGCTTATCGTACCGGTAATAATTTAGGAAATCGTATAAAAAATAATAAATCCAAAGTTCATAAAGTTAATAAATCGGGAGTTTATAAAATTAATTGTGGCGATTGTGATAAGTTTTACATTGGTAGAACTTTCAGAAGTTTTCAAACTAGAATTTCAGAACACAAACGTAGCTTTGTTAATCAGAAGTCGGATTCACATTATGCAAACCATTTAATCCAAGAAAATCACATATTCAATTTCGATTTTAAAATATTAAATACTGAAAGTAAAGGAATTAAACTTTTTTTTTAGAATCATTACAGATAAATAAATACTTACAAGCATTTCGGTCTCCTATTGAATAGCCAAATCGATCATACTTCAAGCCCCCTTCTTTTCAAAATTACCGAACTACCTGACTAGCAGTTCAGAATTGGTTTTTCCTTTTCTAATAATTATTTGTAACCATCTTTGTATTTACCCCTTCTACATAATTTGTCATTTCTTGTTTTCGATATAACAGAAAATCATAGTTAGTTTGCCATTAGCATCTGAAGAAGGTATTTTGTACCATGTCTGGTTTAGGACATGAACCACAAGTTAGTTTATAGATCCCTGACATATTTTGTGGTGTAGTTTTATCTTTTGAATTTTTTATATGTTTTCCAATGGTATTCAGAGTTTTGAATGCTATTTTTAAATTCTGATTTGACAAAAAGGTTGAAATTTTGAGTGTTGGGTCACCTATATAAGTTAATAATTCAAAGTATTTATCATTATCTATTACGTTCGGATACACTTGAAAAATGGCTGCCTTATACCATCTTCTTTAATATTATCTATTATTTTTGGAGGATATCCATTATTGTTCGCTATTTGTTGTATGATTTGTAATTCCTTAGTGTAATTTTTTTGTGATAACGGTATTTTAATGAGTCTATGTATCATGCTATTAAATGCTGCTAATTTATGTTGGTAGGTAAGGATGTAAAGACGAATTGTGTATCGTGAGGTCCGAATGGGAATGAAAATATGAAAAATCGAAATGTTTATTGCTATTTCTTTCCATTGGCAAATCCAAAAAATTTATATGTTTCATTTTCAACAGTGAATTTAATATTAGGCTGTAATGAATTAATAAACCCATTCTCATTGTATATTCCCTACCTTCATCTTTCAATATTTATGTTGTAAAAGTTAGTATATAATATACACCTGAAGAAGCCACTATGTTTGGCGAAACAATTGTCATGTTAACAAAATATAGTGAAAATCGAAAACTATGAAGTTTTGTTATAAGAAAATTAACATTCACATGTTTTAATAACAAACAAAGATCTTGCTGCATCGTTGAATAAACATAAATGAAATATTTGAAGGTTCTCTAGTTTTGGTATATTGTGAGGCTCCAAACGAATGATTGGAAGAGCTTAGAAGAAGTTTTAATTCTAGATAAAGTTCTTTTATTGATTTTCCTGAATGAGAATAAAATCTGAGGGGTACAAAGCGCCAATTTCGATATTCAAAGTTAAATGTATTGTAGGACCTATGGATAATTTCAATTTGACGATCATCAGAAAATTATAGTAGGTATTCTTTCACAAAACACGTATAAAATAAACCTACAAAATTTGTTATATATCAGTGTAATTTTCCTTAATAATCTTCTTAACTTATTCATCTAGAACCTGAGCCAATCAGTTACTAAAGAAAATAAGTTATATAGTGTGAAAATTAATTACCAATCCAAAAAATGTTTCATTGGAAAATTCTGTAAATAGATGAAAAGATTTTTCAATCCAAATGTCAAGAAAGAAGATTTCTCGATAAGTTTGTTTCAAATGAAAATAGTAAAGTTTTCTTTTTCAAGTGGGCACTTTAAATGTTAAAAGGGATATTCTAGAAAATGAAAAAATTTCGAATTTTCTAACTTCCTCTTCAGACAACCAAAACAGAGTAGATGTATATGTTTACGAAACCAATATGTACACTACTTCGAGGATAGTTCCACATTATCTCAAGAGAGCTCATCATCAGGACCCACTTTCCCATTGGGCACTCTGGGCACGAGCCCAGGACCGATCGATAGGGCCCGCCTAAATCCTGCCAGATCACCAAAGGATAACCGACATTTATTACCGAAAATAAATATCATGACTGTCTACAATACATACTTGCTTACTAGTTTTTGCATGGGCGAAGCTACTCTCGCCCGAGAATCAGACTTTCCGATTTCAGCATGTTTAGATGAATTTAAATATATAAACATAAAATTATTATGAAGATCTAAACGAGAAGGAGAATATCTTCATTTAACAGAATACTTGAAGAGTATTCATAGTGGAAATTGAGGAACTAATATTATATTGTAAATATATTATAGTTTGAAAGAAAAAAATTGAAGACACATTTCCAAATGTAGAAATCGCATTAAGAATTTTTTCCGCAAATGTCAAAAAATTACGACTTTTTAACCTCAGTTCTCAATGTTGAATTTGATTTCACAGACGTCCTTTTGTTTTTACTTTTTTGTCCGGCCGTGAGCGTACAAAATATTAATCTTTTTTGTACTCTCACGGCAATATCAAGAACGTCGGACGGCGTACAGTTGGGTTCCGAATTCGACATAATGTAATCTGTAGGAAAAATTGTATATATTCTAATACAACAAGTCATTTCTCAATATGTACTCGGGTACTTAAGTGACTCTAAATGTTTCTGACATTTTGTTGAATTGTCAAATTTGTGTTGCCTTGACATCTACAAAACCAGTAAGCAAGCAATCTAGTTTTACGTTTCTTCACATCTAATCCTTTTTAAAAATATCATCTTAATTCTATAGTTTGAACATCATTTGCGGAAAAAATCGCATGTTTTATTCGAAGAAAAGCATTTTTTGCGGCTCGACTAAAATTTTTGGCCTCTCTGCGTTCAGCCGACAAACATTTAGTCTCGCCACAAAAAGCATCACTTTTACTCCTAATTAAACAATATACTATTTTCCGCAAACGTCAAAAAATGACGACTTTTTTAAACTCAATGTTGAAGTTTGATTTCACAGACGTCCTTTTGTTTTTACTTTTTTGTCCGGCCGTGAGCGTACAAAAAAGTACACTTTTTTGTACTCTCGCAATATCAAGAACGTCGGGCGGCGTACAGTTGGGTTCCGAATCCGACATAAAATAATCTGTAAGAAAAATTTTATAAATTTTAAAACAACAAGTTATTTCTTAATACTCGGGTACTTACTAAACACGCACAGACCTATAATGCGTAGATAAGTGACTTTAAATGTTTCTGACAATTATTTTGTTGAATTGTCAAATTTGTGTTGCCTTGACACCTATAAAACCAGTGGGCAAAGCAATCTAGTTTTACGTTTTCTTACTTCTAATCCTTTTTAAAAATATTATCTTAATTCTATCGTTTTCGGAAAAAATCGCATGTTTTATTCGGAGAAAAGCACTTTTTGTGGCTCGACTAAAATTTTTAGTCTCGCCACAAAAAGTATCACTTTCACTCCTAATAAAACAATATACTATTATCAAGCATGTGTAAATTGATAAAGAAGTATGTAATACTTATAGTATCCGTGGAGTCAATTGAAAAATGTTGAGGTAGGTACAGCTTGTGTTTTGGGACATATTTATTGAATATATATATATATATATATATATATATATATATATATATATATATATATATATATATATATATATATATATATATATATATATATATATATATATATATATATATATACTTCATAATTCTTTCAGTTTTTATGTTCAATTTAAGAATTGATTGCACATAATTAAACAGTACACTAAGAAATTCGTTAAGACATGATATTTCCGAATACACATATTTCAGTGAGTCAATAAGCGACATAAATCAACACATTCATCATATTTGATGCTTCCATCTGGCTCTTGCCGCACAGTCGAGGAAAATATGTCGCTGAGAGCTCAGACAAATGTCCCCCATCTCTCACAAATTGGAGGCTGGAGGTATGGATCACTAGTACCGCAAGCATATGCGACTTATGGGGCGTGACGCGCGCCGTGACGCATGTCGACAGCTCTCAGTTATCTACCTGAATCTGGGCCCGCTAATGACCATTGAAATAGAACCACAAAATTTAGAACCGACCTTACCTTATCTTTATCTTTCTATGCATCGCACCGAAACTGGCGCAATTTATACTTACTTTGCTAAGTTTATGAGACTTCCTACGGCTAAAACGTCGGATATGTCAGAACATAATGTTACAAGTGTAAATAAAAAAACATATATCTTATTTGATTGCCAATGCAACATTTTTTTTTGAGAATGAGAAAATCAATTGCATACTTAGTTATCTCATAATGAGTCCAAGTTTCTCCAAAAAACACTTTTTTCCGATTTATTATCATCTGATACAAAATGAATAAATATGAAGATACTGATAAAATAATCTGAAACCATATTTAATTCATTATATATCATAAAGTGCGGAATATATTTTGATTTATTATATAGTACCTACCTATTATTTTTTGTTGAAAAAACGTCTTTTTTCAGAAATTAATTTAGATATACCTTATGCAGTGGACATACTGATTAAATATCAATATTTTTTCATCTTACCTGCATTTCAACTGGTTATTTAAATAAAAATTCATGAGTCAAAATAATTGGGTAAACATTTTAACAGAAAAATAAGCAATACTGCTATATTATAGTACTTTTTTAAAGTTTATCTATCATTACGAATTTATTTCAACACACTCAGTTTTACCATGGCGAAATCTGATTTTAACCTAAACCTATCAAGGTTTCCTGATTCGGTAAAGTTCGAAGGTTGGGAGGATGTTCTTCATTATTTTCTTGAAATTAACTTTGCCTGCGTAAATTAAACTTGAATATTTTCTTCTAAGGTTTTCTGGCATTGTGTTGTGCACATATTGACTCCAAATGAAAAATGAACATTATTCTTGGACTTACTAAAATGCAAACATCCAACATTTGGATGTCTTTTAGTGCCATCTCACAGAATTGTTGATTGTCATCCATCAGCAACAATTTAAATACCACAAAATATACGAGACGGCGTTATATGAAATTGCCACTAGAGGAGCTGACAGGAGGCTATAATAAATAGTTATTTAAAAATAAATACCTTTTATGTGAAATTTCGTTTTTACTAAAGATACAACTATATACCTACGTAAAGTTGAAAAACAAAACCCTATCTAAATACAAAATTTCATCCAAATCGTTATAGCCGTTTCCAAGATACGCGAATATACATACATATATATATATATATATATATATATATATATATATATATATATATATATATATATATATATATATATATATATATATATAGTAGGAAAAAATAACTCAATAATATAAAACTGTGATTAGGTTATTGGGTGAAACTATTTAGTAGTCTTAAAGAAGGTCTCAATGGTTGGACCGAAACGTTGATGTAAAAAAGAAGAGTTTACAAATTTATAGCCCTTTGAGCCGTTTCACCCAATAACCTAATTTACAGTTATATATATATATATATATATATATATATATATATATATATATATATATATATATATACAGTGGCGTAACTAGGGAAGTTGCTGCATGGGGCAGATGTCTTAGTGGCTCCCCCACCCTACAAAACATTTTTTCAAAATAAAATTTCCGTTTTGTTTTTTTGCAAAACAAAGGCAAAAGATGTGAAGCTTGACGATATGTAGCAAGTCTTCAGAAATAATACGAAAAATGTATTTTAAAGATTTATTGCTATACAATCTGGTTGTCACTGTCACTGAAGCATCTCAACATATGTAGAATTCACAAAGAGTGAGATGAAAATTTAAAAATTTATATAGAAAAAGGTGGCATCACATTGTTCTATATTGCTTCAAAAAATCCTCAAATATACATTACACATTCTAAATCTAAACAAAAAGAAACTGAATTGAATGAAAATAATGCTTACTCAGTAAAGTATACAATTTGATGAGATTTATGCAGAAAAAATCCAGCAGTGCAGTTTTATCAACTTGCTGTTGTATGTGGTCATATATTAGACAGTCTTTTTTCAATCCCCGTTCTAATTGCTTTCATTTCAAAAATGTTGCGCGATGTGCAGGGCTGCATGGTCTTGGATTCGTGGGATTTAACAAAAGGGATCTTTGTTCTTCGATTTAAATGAGCTCTATTCAAATCACAAATCAGGATATAGATGTTAGTTTATATCAATTGATTAAATTTAAAAAAATCATTAATTCGAATCAAGTACCTAATAAATTTCATCTAATACATGAAATGAAAAAAATAATACAAAAAAATTCGGAGGCTTCTGGCGCCCCTCAAGCTTGTGGCGCCCGGGGCCGTCGCCCCCTTGCCACCCCTTAGTTACGCCACTGTATATATATATATATATATATATATATATATATATATATATATATATATATATGTAGATACAGGAATTGCTCGTGTAAATGAAAAATATACTTTACTTATGTGATTTGTTAGGTTCAAAGCCGGTGATTTCAACTTTAAAGATCAAGAACGCTCAGGTAAGCCCTCCGCTCCAGATAAAGATGAGATTATATACCACCTACGAGTATTTTCTCAAACTTTGCTAGATAAACTGCATTTCCATTTGCGTCTCGCTCTATAAACTCAACAACGAAATAACATTTTTCAAACAAGTAGAGAACGAGAGAAAAATGTATCATCTATAATAATTTTGATGAGTGAAAAAGACCGTTCTTTATCTAATGGGATTGAAAAGGTTTCCTGTATCATGGGCTTCAACCAAACAACGGGACGATAAATTTAATGAAGGGTTATTCCCAGATAGACGAATTGAAGCAATCAATTGAACAGAAACTTACAGAAATAGTTTCCAATCTTCAAATTTCCTTCAAAATCGAAACGAATTATCCTGACAACCCGCAATACGAATACAAACTCATATTCGGCTATTCAAAATATGAATGTGTTTTTTAAAAAAATTTTGTTTTTTTACAATTGACGATATTCTTTAAAACACCAACTCCGTTTGTGGATGTTATTAATGTATTTGTTTGATAAAGAAAAATTATTTATTTTTTCTGAAAATAATTTGAAGATTTTATATTAAATATGGTAAATGTATACAATATTATAAGTAACCCTGTGGGATATTATGGCTAATTGATGAAGTTGAAAGGTAAAACATGCCGAATAAGTAAAAATAAACAGAGTGAACTGCCACATCGTCTTTATCCGACAACACATCGCACTGAAACTAGGCAGTTCGATCCAGATAGCCTTATCGCATCATCAGCCAAACAGATTTTTGTGCCAAATTCGCGCCCCAAATAAACAAATTCGATGTGCGATAAAATTTGCAATTAATCTATTTAGTGACTCTCCCTTTACTTCCACGACAATTTTACATATTAATAATTTACTTTGGAATATAGTTTATGTGAATCTTTCTTAATATCAAATTAATAGAAAATACATTATAAAATCTAAATCTGAATTAGCAATTTGTAAGCAGTATTTTCCCCGAAAAAAATTGACTATTGTACGGTATCGAAAGTATATATATATATATATATATATATATATATATATATATATATATATATATATATATATATATATATATATATATATATATATATATATATATATATATATATATATATATATATATATATATATATATATAATGGCGCCGACTCCATGGGGCCTGAGGGAACTCGAGCCCCTTTTGGGGGGAGCAGAGTCCCCAATTAATTTAAGAAAATAATTAATTAGACTAGACGATCGACATTTGGGCCTTTCTGAAGACACTCTATACTATAGCGTCTCTAGCCCAAATAATGGTATTTAGAGCAATATTAAACATCTTTATGAAATAGAGAATTAAATACATACAGAATGTTAAATTTTCAGTTTCGAAATATTTCTATACTAAGCTGAACTACTATATTACTATACTACTGTATAAGGTATTTTCAAATACTTAAATATTTTTATATTTATTATTTTATAATAATTAAACATTTTCAAAGCTCAAGTTTGAGATATTGTTTTTATGCAATGAAACCTGAGCCTTATTCAAAGTAAGCTTAAAAAAGCTATTTCATTTATTTATCAAAGTGCTATTACGGTGCAATATTTTATGTTTTATTCTTTTGAAGATAGTTAAGGAGTTATTTAAATTTAATTACAGTCCTTTCAGAGCTATATATTCACTGCTCTGTAATAGTCTATAAGCATAATTAATAGTGTAAATTAAATTAGCTTTCACGAAGCGTGTTTATGTTTTGTTTCGCCAAAAATTGTGTTAGGCTTGTCGACTTTCCCGGAGTGTCGAGTTTTCGAGGTTCTAATGTTGATTATATGACTCTAAGATGCTTCAAAAAACTTTAAAACTCACTATTTTTCAACTCAGTTTTACCATGGCGAAATCTGATTTTAACCTAAACCTATCAAGGTTTCCTGATTCGGTAAAGTTCCAAGGTTGGGAGGATGTTCTTCGTTATTTTCTTGAAATTAACTTTGCCTGCGTAAATTAAACTTGAATATTTTCTTCTATGGTTTTCTGGCATTGTGTTGTGCACATATTGACTCCAAATGAAAAATGAACATTATTCTTGGACTAACTAAAATGCAAACATCCAACATTTGGATGTCTTTTAGTGCCATCTCACAGAATTGTTGATTGTCATCCATCAGCAACAATTTAAATACCACAAAATATACGAGACGGCGTTATATGAAATTGCCACTAGAGGAGCTGACAGGAGGCTATAATAAATAGTTATTTAAAAATAAATACCTTTTATGTGAAATTTCGTTTTTACTAAAGATACAACTATATACCTACGTAAAGTTGAAAAACAAAACCCTATCTAAATACAAAATTTCATCCAAATCGTTATAGCCGTTTCCAAGATACGCGAATATACATATATATATATATATAAATATATATATATATATATATATATATATATATATACATATATATATATATATATACATATATATATGTATATATAATTATATATATATATATATATATATATATATAATAGTCTATAAGCATAATTAATAGTGTAAATTAAATGAGCTTTCAGGAAGCGTGTTTATGTTTTGTTTCGCCAAAAATTGTGTTAGGCTTGTCGACTTTCCCGGAGTGTCGAGTTTTCGAGGTTCTAATGTTGATTATATGACTCTAAGATGCTTCAAAAAACTTTAAAACTCACTATTTTTCAACTAAAATTTAGAAAATTTCTCGCGGCAAGACCCTCGCTGTGGGCCTTAAAGGTTTTGCTCACTTTTGCAGCTTTTCAAGATTGAGTAACATGTTTAAAATGTCGTACGTGGAATTGATGTAAGGTATTTGCCTTTGGTGGTTTTAGCTATTGTATTCAACCGTCGTCATTTGAATGCAGAGATTTAATGTTTTTTCAAGGGTTTTAAGGTTTTGCTTACCTGCACAGCCTCAGGAAATCGACTTAAGGGGTTGAAAATGCTTGCGTGAAGAAGAATAAATTATATCGTCTGCAAGGCGAACGTAAATCTAAGAAAACGCAAAACAGAAAGAGTACTTAACTTTTAGCAGGTTTTTTTTAACTTTGAAATATATATATATATATATTTTATTTTTCACTTGTATATAATATGTTTATTTCACCTTGGATACGGTTGCTATAAACACACTCATTATGCCCTTGGCCATTATGCCCGCATTTGCGGGCATAATGGATTCAAAACGCCCGCTTATTGTACTAGGAGAAATGAAGCAAACTTCATTGATTAAATACTTCATAATCCTTGTCGTATACGACTCTGGATTTCTCCGGCAATGAATTATTCGCAGCTTTGGCTGCATTTTCTATGATATTCTTGGGTAAATTCATTTTCATTTCCATTATTTCTATAAGACTACACAAAGAAAGCAGCATGACATTCACTGAATATGATGACAAAAATATTCACAAACGTCAAAATATCAACAAATGACATGCCTACTATGAGAAGGAAAATGGATAGGAGCAATGAAACGATTTTAAAATCGCTTTTTCATCATAATATAATAATTTTTTCGTGAAAAATAAAATCTTGTATGCACCGCGTGCGTTACTAGATCCTTATGCCCATCGGGCAACATTCATCCCTCGGGCCAGAGGCCCTCGGGCCGAATGTTTCCCTCAGGGCATAATGATCTATATAACGCACTTGGTACATAAATAACTATTATATATATATATATATATATATATATATATACATATATATATAATTTTGGAGCAATAGGGTTGATAGTTTGTAAGTTGGAAGTTTCGTATTCTTGAATGGGATTGCTTTCCGTACGAATTGGTTGGGAAGTTGGCACCCCCGGGGTCTAACAAATAAATCTTTTTTACACGATAAAGGACGCAATTTTGGAGCAATAAGATTGAAAGTTTGTAGGTAGGTAGTTTCGTATGATATCTTGGATCGGATTGCTTTTGGTTCGAATTGATTAGGGGATTGACCTCCCGAGGGAGGAAATGAATCTTGTTTACCCGATAGTTTTGGTAATAATAGGTTACTGGGTTGAGCTACATGCCACAAATCTTGTTTAAACGATAAAATGCTCATTGTTGAAGCAATAGGGTTGAAAGATAGTAGGTAATTCAAATAGAATATACGAAAGCTGGTTCGAATTCGAAAAAAAAATCTCAATTGAATAAATGGATATTTTAAACTTGATATACGATATGAAAACCTGCTTTTCAAATGCAGATAGAGTTTTTTTCATTTAATTCGATCTTGAAATTTTGTTGAATTCGTTAGGTCCCTGAATTTCATCAAAATTAGACTCCCATCTAGACTTTGATATTGACCTTTAGCGAGTGCATTTTAACTTGGTAAACATCACAATGATTATATCAAAAAATTCGTTACGGTATATAGAAAATTATTCAAATATTTTTTCTCACTTCATTTGGTACAATTTTGCCCTGCTAACTAAACGAATATACCTTTACTTGTACTCAGATTGTCTAATTCATTAAAAACTCTTTTTATGTTGCATAATATATTCTCATGCCATGCCCAAGTGTATAGGTACTCCAACGTTTAAAGTAATTATGTTTTATTCTTATTGATTACAGAGAAAATCAATACATCAGAGGGCCATGTGCAGTTTACCTGTTCAATGCAGATATGCAGATTCTTTTTATGAGCAATGATAATTGCAATAATCTCTCATTTTTTTTTAGATATCTAGGTGTAATTGTTCTATTTAGTGCTTTGCAATTAAACAGAACAATATGTAGATAAAATAATCCAAGGTGTCTACATCTTGCTAAAAAGGATAGGTACTAAAGTAATTCGATCTTTAACTTATTTATTTTGGCCAACGCGATAGCGGATCTATGAACCATTAAATTTTCCTCAAGAAGCACACTTTTTTTTCGCCTACTAATGACGCCGTTTCTTCTGGATTTCATAGGTTTCTCGAATACGCTTATGAATAAGCATAGTAATGCTGGACGTTTATTTTTCCATTCTGTTGAAAATTATTGAAAGATATCTCACGCGCTGAAAAAAAACGACTTAATAATCTCCCCACCATATGGAACTGTCTTCACTTTCTTTCAGTGGTGGATTTACAAAGGTTGGGGCCCTAGGCCAACTTTTCTGTGCGCTTCCCCTACCCCAGGGCGAAGTCCCGTGAGTATTACATAAAGGCTTGTTTGCGATGGTTCAGAAACAAAGACACCTAAAATCATCCTTAAAAATTTGTTTATTTTATTCAATATAATAAAGTTAAAACTAAACACAAATACCCTTCTTTACCAACTTATAAAAAACGAAATATAACATACGACTGTCGCCAAGAAAATCTAAGATAGCTAAAATAGTGCTTAAAATTGGATGTATTGTATTTAATATCTGAGACGATAATAAAATTCAAAATGAACACAATACTTTTCTTTAAAATTTTTTAAAATTAAATATAACATACGAGACTGTCGCCGACAAAACCTAAATTACAGCCCTACACATCAAGTAATATAAAAAACACTAAAATCACTCAACAGGATTTTAAGTTAATATCTACAGATCAACTTTTCGAACTTTCTGTGAAGCAAAATCAACTAGTCTGCTAAAAATTTCAGTGCTCAAATCCAATGTCCGAACCCCGTGCGGTCCCCCTGAGGCCCGCCCGCGGCCTATAGTCGGCCTAGTGGTAAATCCGCTACTGCTTTCTTTATAGATGATTTTAACCCTTTCAGACCACAGTTTACACTATACCTTCATCTCTGTTGTGAAATGATCTACGTTGCATCTAACATCCCTTATTATGAATTAACACGAAAACTCTGTTTTATTGTAGGAGGAGACACTGTCAAATACTATCCTGTTAGTGTTCTATTTTGAGAAAATTTGGCATTCATCTTGGTCACAAATGTTCTTTGTCACAAATTTATCATGTTCAGAAATAATATTCGAAGAACTTTATTTTGTAAAATTCTTACTAAGTATATCTTTTAAGTCACGCACTTCAAAGGACCAATCCAAAACCATCTTGTTAAATTTCTTGTAGCTCCTACGATATTATTCAAAGTTTACTACCCAATATTTTATTTTGACGAAGAATAAAGTAAAATCTAGTTTGGCTTTGATATCGTTGGGACCGAGATATTGCAAACGAAAGTATTACCTATAACATTATAATATTTATAATGATAAGAAAATTTTCTCATGTGTTCAAATTCAAATAAAGTGTTGCATCTTTAAACTTAAGTATCATAAGGTAGCAGTAAATTCAATCATAGTAAGTTTTTTCAAATAACAACCTCCATTTTTACGTCAGGTGGTGTTATGTTTGGTATATCTTTGTAAATAAATCTTTAATGCTTTGTATAAAAAATTTATGGTTTATATACAGGGTGTACCAATCTTACGACAAACTTCGGTATATGGGTTATTTTAAGAGATAACAAAAAATGTTAATAACAAAAATGGTAGATGTCTTTAAGGTCCATACTTTGAAATTATCTCGAACTATACAGAGTGTTGCGTAACTTCGTTACAAACTAAACATATGGTTTTTTAAATGAGAACCCCTTTATATTATACCGAATTCGGATTACTCACATTTTTTTGAAGCTTTTGATATAAGATTTTGCTATGTTATACAGAGTACTTCAAAAGATATGGACACGTTTATATGAAAATCGTAGGTAAATCAACGCTCTGTAACTTATTGCGCGTTGAAGAAAAAAATTTTATTTTGCCTAACAGAGTTTCGTAATATGATGCAATATCTCCGTATTGTATTTAATTTTAATTATTATTCATTTTGTATACAGGGTGGACGGAAACTCGAACCTTTCATTTTCTCTCTTATTTCAAATGGAACACCCTGTATTTAATGGCACAAATAGAATCCTCTATTATGTAACTTTAATTTTTGTTAAGCATTCCCTGTACCCAAAGTTAATAGAAACAGAGTTATTTTGTAATATTTATTGTGAACTATAATTATAAACCTCATATGTGAAAGCAATAAACGTTGAATGTAACAAAAAATCCTATATAATAATAAATTTTAATAAACAATTTATTCTTAACAAAACAAGTCACAAAACGTATAATTCTAACCGTAATATTAAACTAAATGTTCTAAGTGTTCCCTCTAACATCAATGCAATGCTGGAAACCATTACATTTTCTCAGTTAGCGTTGACATTGATGTTAACGATGAACACTTTGAACATTTAGTTTAATATTATGGTTAGAATTATACTTTTGGTGACTTGTTTTGTTAAGAATAAATTGTTTATTAAAATTTATTATTATTTAGGATTTTTTGTTACATTCAACGTTTATTGCTTTCACATATAAGGTTAATAATTATGGTTCACAATAAATATTACAAAATAACTCTGTTTTTATAAACTTTGGGTATAGGTAATGCTTGAAAAATATTGAAGTTACATAATAGAAAATTCTATTTGTGCTATAAAATACAGGGTGTTCCATTTGAAATAAGAGAGAAAATGAAAGGTTCGAGTTTCCGTCCACCCTGTATACAAAATGAAGAATAATTAAAATTTAATATAATACGGAGATATTGCATCATATTACGAAATTCTGTTAGGCAAAATAAAATTTTTTTCTTCAACGCACAATAATCTACAGAGCGTTGATTTACCTACGATTTTCATATAAAGATGTCCATATCCTTTGAAGTACTCTGTATAACATAGCAGAATCTTATATCAAAAGCTTCAAAAAAATGTGAGTAATCCGAATTCGGTATAATATACAGGGGTTCTCATTTAAAAAATCATATGTTTAGTTTGTAACGGAGTTATGCAACACTCTGTATAGTTCGAGATAATTTCAAAATATGGACCTTAAAGACATCTACCTTTTTTGTTGATAACATTTTTTGATATCTCTTAAAATAACCCATATACCGAAGTTTATCGTAAGATTGGTACACCCTGTATATTCCTATAGTTATATTTCGATCTACGGCCCATAATTCAATACAAGTCCTAGCTGCTTTATTTTCGTGAACACACACACACACACATATATATATATATATATATATATATATATATATATATTTGTATATGTATACATATATATATATATAAAAATATATATATATATATATATATATATATATATATATATATTTATATATTATATATATATATATATATATATATATATATATATATATATATATATATATATTTATATATTTATATATTTGTATATGTATACACACACATATATATATATATATATATATACATATATATATATATAATATATATATATATAATCTCTTGATAATTATTAGCAATAACAGGCTTGTTGAATCTCAAAAAACTTGATTTTATTAAAAAGTTGACATTTCGCCGCGACATTCGTGGCTTTATCAAAACTTTTGAAAAACTTGAAATTTCTTTGACATTTATTGATTTGAAAAAATTTGAATAGAAAACGACTACTATGTTTCACTAAAATTTTTCGGCTGTGGCCGTTCTTTGTTATTTATTACGTGCTATTCAGTCCAATATTAACATGCAAATCTGTTATTATTAGATGGTAAGGGAAACCACAGAAACCTTTACCCACGTATTGTTCGAAATAGGTTCAAATTATTTTGATTTTGAAAAGTCAAAGAATAGGGTACTATTAATCTTGTTTTCAAAATTTCTCATTGCGGCTGATTTGAATGTTAATATTGGACTGAATAGCACGTAATAAATAACAAAGAAGAAAAATTTTAGTGAAACATAGTCTTTTTCTATTCAAATTTTTTTAAATCAATAAATGTCAAAGTAATTTCAATTTTTTCAAAAGTTTTGATAAAGCCACGAATGTCGTGGCGAAACGTCAACTTTTTAATAAAATCTAGTTTTTTGAGATTCAACAAGCCTGTTATTGCTAATAATTATCAAGAGATTAGAAATAGTTCACAGGCAACAACAATTCGAATGAATATATATATATATATATATATATATATATATATATATATATATATATATATATATATATATTTATAAATTTTTGATTAACAATATTTTTCTGAAAGATTTCTGAAATACTGAAATAGTGAAAACAGATCATTGATTTTGTTAGGCTGTATTCATTTTCACACAAAAAAATCTGAATATTTAGTTTTACAAAAAGTGAATACTAATTGAATTTTGCTATTACAAAAAATGATTTTTCATTGTTGCTTGCAATCAGGACATGATAAAGGTTTTTTAAACAATACCTACAATCAAAAGTATTCAATTTTTTTTGCCTCACGCAATCAACATATTGAGTAAGGTACACAAAAGATTGACTGGGAGTTTATATCTCCGATTTTTCATAGTTTTCGTCACGAAATTCGATAGGTCGGGTATATTCATATCATTCTCTGCCAGCAATTTAGTAGTACATTCTTGAATATAAGCAGAAATGAAATTCTACAACTCAGACATAACAACAAATATTCTCAAGCATCATCTTATCTAAATATAACTTTATTAAAATCTAGCCGAGCTTCATTAAATTACATCTGATGGTTTAAAGCTACGACCGATTAGCTATGAGGTCTAGATGCTGCGGAGTTGATTATGCCAGGTTCCACTAAGTGTAAAAACTGAAGAAATAAAAAATTACTATGAATCAATCCACCAATCCACTTGCTTCGAGGCGGACTCTGTAATAATAACCAGATGCTATTGGTCGTCGAGAACTGGCTTAAGTTATGCTTGCTCAGCGAGTAGAAAGAGACGCAACGATAGGTCAATAGCGTCTTCGAGTTGAGAGGTTAGTTCGTGAGCAATCATTTAATCTTTAGTGAGTTGGTATATGAAACAGCATCACTCAGTTTTTCAAAGCACTCTTTGATCTGTGTTGTTGGAGAGGTGTCGGCGTAAGCGTGTGTGAACATAGAAACACTGGCCTTATTGTTATCTCTTGACAGTCAGGTGGTCTGAGCACGTTCATTCATAATTTCGAGATTCCAAAATTTCGATTTACGTAATCTTTGTGGTTTTTAATATAAGATTTCATTATGTTGCCGTCGCGATCGTCGATTGTTTCGATTTCACCGTCGGCTGCGGCCAGCGTTACGGCCGCCGCTGTGAGTGCTCTTCAGGAAAATAATTCGACGGTTACGTCTAATGTCAAAGAATCTGTTGGTGATAATTCACAATTGGACAAAAGTGAGATAAACGAAGCAGTTACAAAAGTTTTACAGGGGTATGACTGGACGTTGGTTCCAATAGCATCAAAGTAAGTAGAAACAAACTCCAATTTAGTTTAGATATTTAAAGTGTTTATCTAATAATATAGATAATCATATACTTAGGTATGTTCTTATTATTGAAAATATTAGTGTAAACCGATATTAATTCGTATTGGAATTATGATTTAGTTATTTCCTTGTTTTCTTTATGTTCCTGAAGTATTTTTCTGAATTGTTTTTATTTATTCAAAATAAAGCATTCCACTATGAGGTTTTTTAAAAGTTTATTAACATCAAAGGACCGATTTCGTGATTTTATTCGTTTTAACTGATATTCATATCAATGTAATATAATTGTCGGTTTATATGACATATTATTATATAGATCATTTTTATTATTTTTTTGCTTGGTGTGAATATATAAAGTTATGTTGGTACCTAAATATATTCAATGCTTCAGTTTCTTTAGTTCTCCTGAATTCATTATAGAAAAATATTTTGAGTGTGGTTTGGTTGTCCGAAATATTTTTTCGACAAAATCTAAAGAATAAATTTTCCTAATACGAAACTGATTGAAATGAATTCCATTT
>JARQZK010001465.1:595000-647500 GCA_030704885.1 Cynegetis impunctata | reverse complement strand
GTACACTCAGATTCTATCGTTTATGAAAATTGAGCTAAATAATTCGATGGAAAAATGATACTGTAATCTTCTAAACCAATAGAAACACACTGAGATTATACATATTAATATTTTCACTTGAGAAATATGCATAACTTAATTCGTTATTAAGATAAAACTATTTGAATTTAATAATTGATGATCAATTAATGAAATAAATATACTATTTTTGAACGTAGTAAATTCGAAATAATGAATTATTTTACATCTTTTTCATCTTTGGATTATAAACTACGTTATTATTCTGACATTCACCGAAATGGGTTCACATATTTGTTATTGATACGAACTTTCATCAGCTATAAATTTAATTTTCTTAATAACAACTAATTCCCAGAATTCAATGTTGAATTAATAAAATGTTGATGCTTTACATATTGTTCGAGACACATTCTTGCATTACGATAACTACTATAAGTAACTTACTTTGAAGTCCCTCTGATAATGTAATTTTTTGTTGTAATATCGTTCTACCATATATGCTACCACATCGACCCACTTGAAAGCAGAGGCAAATGTTATATGTTATGTACTGAAGTTAACGAAACACGGTCCACGGTTCATTATTGGGCAACCAGAAATTATGTACACTTCCTGAATGAAGCAGAGAAAACTAACGAAGAAGACAGAAAATATAGTTCTTTTGCGTTATCATAGAAAGCCCTCATAGACTATAGATTCATTAAACATTTCGTGGACAAGACAAATCATATTCATATCTCAGTTAATTCTGAAAATTTAACTAACAATAGTTGAAACACATAAAGAAATAATATTCCAAAATGAGTACCTGTTATTTCCAACAAAGGTTCGTTTTTAATTAATCTGTTTTTAGACATTCATAAACATTTGAACGGTGGAGGATCCACTTAAATGAACTATTACTACGCAGTTTTGTGCAATATATAATATTGGAGTTATATTCAAAAATTACTACTAATGAAATCTGAAAGCTAATAAGTAAATTGAGAAATTACGAGAACAGCTGGACATTATTAAATCAGTCTGGTGATTTGAATCAGCATCTGAAGAAGGTGAAGTTTCACCGAAACGTGCGTCATGCGTATTTTATCTTTTGAACCTGTGAATTTTTTTTATCAACCATTGTTTTAGTACTTATTTCTGAAAACGTTAAGTTAGTGTGCTCTGGAATCCCATACGCCACTGTTGTAGATAGTGTTGCCAGGTCCGATTTGTTGTAAATCGGGGCCGGAGGTAACACAAATCGGGATTTAGGGTTGTAGATCGGGACGAACAAGAAAACAAGGTTTTTTGGTTTAATTTATTGTGTTTTGCAACTAGTATTACTAGTAAATCTGGCTTTAATCCTACATATCAATAGTCAGATGTGCTGGACCATTACAAAATATCACAATATAGTAATTCAAGTATTAATTATGAACGTGGTTTATTAGTATAAATAATTTATTTTTTATTAAAATTATATTTTTCGTTAGATTAGGGCTGTGTTTGTTTTTTTCATGACGTAGTCATAAAATTCATTACAAGTCATGCTGTTGGTTTTAATTTGAATTTCTTGACTCTTCATAAAGTTGATCCCTTTCTATATAATGCAGAACATTTTTGTACCATGCACAACAGCCTTTTCATTTTATCATTTGTGTTCTCCCAATAATATAAAATAATCTTTCAGGCAGATATTGTGTACTGTGTTATTTTGAAAAAAAATCACTATGGTGGTGCGATGCGTAATTTATTTATTTTTTCTAATACCTAATAATTGTTTTTAATAAATTTATCGGGACATTAGGTGTCCTGATCAGGTGCAAATCGGGACGCGTCTCCAGACCCCAGACGGGACGTCCCACGCAAATCGGGACACCTGGCAACACTAGTAGGGTATATATCTTCTGCATTTTCGATCTAAACAGTGGAATTTTGGTTCCTAATATCTTTGGCGTAGGGCGCAATGGGTTGTCATCCTCATCCATATAGTGGTTCGGCCGCGATTTGTATGTATGATATTTCTAATAAGATCGAAACCGTTGTATGCAGATCTTGAGTCGAGATGAATTGACATTTGATATAATTCGCTGTTGCATTGTTAATGTTTGCGTCGCGGAATACATATAACCACTTAACCAGCTCCCTGGGAAGATGGTTTGATAATTTTAAATTAGGTATTGGAGAATTTTCCTCGTTCAATGTATGTGATGGTAAATTAAATTGACTATGGTCATAAAGTATATTATACATGAATTGGTTGGTGGAATATGACTAAAGACTCTGTTATTTAATATAATCGGTTTTCTATCTCAAATGGCTTTTTAGTGCTAATTTCAAATTGTAGTGGAATTAATACCTCCATATTGTTTTTTGCTCTAATGTCATAAGAATGATATATTTGCTGGAGATGATGACCATTTTTAGAGAAGAATGTTGAAATTGTTAGGAAATAGAGACATCTGACATTTAAAATATTTTCATCATACAAGAAAACAGTTGGAAAGTATCTATCTCTACTGAACATAACTTTTAGTATGTAATTTTGCCCTACATTTAGTTGATGTAATGAGTTGTCATATATTCCACCCCATACTAGTATGCCATATCTTACCAGCGACTCTACAAGTGCTCTTTATTTAGAATAACACGGATATGGTACATTTTGTATATAAGCTTACGGATTTTTTTAACTAGCTCAATAACATGCTGATCCCATCTAAGATATTTATCAATGGTAACACCTAAATACTTGATAAGACCACATTCTGTTATAAGTTCAGTAGTGTTCTCAAATTCCAGATTATGGTAATAAGTTCTGTTATAATGTCTGATAGAGAATGCTATGTATGTTAAGTGAGTGTTTATTAAAATCAAGCCACTCTTTAACATCTTGGATACTTTGAGTAACTCTTTCTTTAACACCTTCCCAAGAGTCATCTTCAAAAATCAGCACAGTGTCATCTGCATATGAGATTATGGATTTATTTATATTCAGACATAGCAGTGAATTTATGTATACAATAAAGAGTAAAGGCCCTAATACCGTTCCCTGGGGTATGCCAAGTTGTGCATTCAAGGGTTGACTTAATGATTTCCTAATTTTCACAAATTGTTTTCGATCATTAACATAGTTCTCAAATATTCCTAACGCAATTCCACGAACCCTATAATGTTCCAAAACCTCAAAAAGTCCACTATGTGGGACTGTGTCAAACGCCCTTGCTAAGTCTAAGAAGACGGCAATTCATTTGTTATTTTTTTTCGAGCTATCTTTTATTGAGTAACTTCTTATATAGTTATATATATATATATATATATATATATATATATATATATATATATATATATATATATATATATTCCAAGAGATATCATTTATTGGTATAACAGGTTTATTTCAGACATTACATTTTAAAATTAAAATTCATTGGACGTTTCAATGGAGTTTCCATCTTCATCAGCAGAATGTTCGTCGGTAGTTGTCACAATACTCACAATACTCACAATACAAAAAGTATTGTGACAACTACCGACGAACATTCTGCTGATGAAGATGGAAACTCCATTGAAACGTCCAATGAATTTTAATTTTAAAATGTAATGTTTGAAATAAACCTGTTATACCAATAAATGATATCTCTTGGAATGAATACGATAAACAGGTAAAAATCAAGAATTCAAATATATATATATATATATATATATATATTTCTTGATAATTATTAGCAATAACAGGCTTGTTGAATCTCAAAAAACTCGACTTTATTAAAAAGTTGACGTTTCGCCACGACATTTGTGGCTTTATCAAAACTTTTGAAAAAATTGAAATTTCTTTGACATTTATTGATTTGAAAAAATTTGAATAGAAAAAGACTACTATGTTTCACTAAAATTTTTCGGCTGTGGCCGTTCTTTGTTATTTATTACGTGCTATTCAGTCCAATATTAACATTCAAATCTCTTATTATTAGATGGTAAGGGAAACCACAGAAACCTTTACCCACGTAATGTTCGAAATAGGTTCAAATTATTTTGATTTTGAAAAGTCAAAGAATAGGGTACTATTTATCTTTTTTTCAAAAATTTCTCATTGCGGCTGTGGCCGCCTTCAGTTATTAATTACGTGCTACATATTTAGTCCAATATCAACAGACAGGTCTGTTGATGTCACGAATGTCGTGGCGAAATGTCAACTTTTTATTAAAATAGTTTTTTCACCAATAACTGGCCATTTGAAGAAGTATGACAATACATCCATGGAATTGGAATTAAATTAGATTAATTATTTGCAAAATGAGATAGGTTCTCAAATTCTGGGTCATTGAATATCTTAACTGGAAGTTAGAACGAAAGATCAAAGAATAAATAATGATCGCTGCATCTAGAAAAATCATATTTGGTATTATATATGTTTTTATACTGTTTAGTAAAAGTACTGATAAAGAGGATTCGTCAGAAAATCCGTCCGAACATTTAAAATAAAATTAAGGGCGAATATCTGTGATTATGGTAGAAAAACAAGAACGAATGGGTACCTTACATTTTTCTCGTACATGTCAGAATTATATCATGAAAACGCAAAGTAATTTGATAATTGAAAATCATTAATTAAGCTTTAAAAACTGAGTATTCCTCATTCATTGACAGAATAATGACGAATAATAGAAGTAATAGCTCAATCTCATGAAGACAGCTATGCTGCGTTTTATAAAGAAGGTAGCGCCATCATTGAACAATTACATGAAATAGTATCCAAGGATCAGAAATACAGGAAATCTCGGTACACGAGGAACCCATTATAGTTCCGGATAAAACCTCTGTTACAGTTTTGTATGATTCTGCTAGATTACACTGAAGTAGTGTTTGAATTCCAGGCAAAACTTTGATTTAAGAAACAAAAATATTTTATGTTATTCTCAAGCTGCACTTTCAAACTTTCAAATAGTGGGATGATATATTCTAACTCGGTTTATATTATATTGATTAACGATGTCATAAACCTATTAAATATCAGGGATAAAATAATTTCGAATGGATTTAATCCAAGGATTGTTGGAAAATAAAACAGTAAAAAAATCGGAAAAGTGCGAGTCGGACTCGCGCACGAAGAGTTCCGTACCATTGACTATGCCCCCCTCATATATTTATTTTGTTTTAATTTTATTATTTTTTATTAAAATAAGTATACAATTGAGTATTTTATGAATATTTCAATTGCCTACCTGTTACCTTTTATTGATATCGAGCAAAAATAGGCAAAAAATGGCATTTTTTGTATGGGAGCCCCCTTCAATATTTATTTAATTTCAATTTTATTATTTATTATTAAAGTGAAAATACAACTGAGTATTTTGTGAATATATAGTGCCTTCTTGTTGCCATTATTGATTTCGAGCGAAAAGGGCAAAAAATCTCGTTTGTTGTATGGAAGCCCCCCTTAAATATCTATTTTATTTTGTTTTTAGTATTTGTTGTTATAGCGGCAACTGAAATACATAATTTGTGAGAATTTCAACTATCTAGCTATTTTGAGATACAGCCTGGACGGACCGACGGACGGACGGACAGACAGCGAAGTCTTAGTAATAGGGTTTCGTTTTTACCCTTTGGGTATGGAACCCTAAAATCATGGGAATTTTTTGAATTCGTTGTATCAGCTCTTTCATTTGTGTTGAACAGAATTATACTGCATATTTGAAGTTAGGCGTAGGTATAAACGTGAATGAGAATTGACAATTTTCTTCACATTTCAAACGATTTCGAAGTTTTGAAATACTTACAAAGCTATGGCCAAGAATTTAAAATTCATGCATGTAAATAAGCTTGACACTTCTAAAATGTTGAAACATATTCAAGAGGTGCAAATTAGTGAGTACTGTCGCAAAGTACCGCCATAAAATTTAATGAAATTAAAACTAAGTGGCTCCTGTAACGGGCAATAGCACTAATTAACACCAACTGTTTTAAAATTAGTCACCAAACGAAATAGAAGAACCAAATCGTATGATGTTGTTTGACTTCCATGTTGTCTAATTAGAAATCATAACATTTGGACTGAGTGAATGGGTATTTCAGAGTCTAGATCATCTGAAATATTTAGTGGCACATTAAATAAAAACCCGATCGTATAGTTTGAAGTTGATTATTCCAAATCACATAAAAAGTACGAAAGAACAACATGATAATCCTGCTTTAAGAAATACACTTTATAGTTCTTCTTTATATACGAAACCAGTGCCGGATTAAGCCAGCGCGGGGCCTGTAGCAAATACGGCCAAGAGGCTCTTGGTTTGCTTTAGGTTCTCAAGTTTATAGTATTAAACTCAGATTAGAGAATAAAACCGAAAATGTGTGTGCGTGACAAACCGGAGCAGCTATGTAGGAACACGTATATCTGTGTGCGTGTAAAGATACCAGTTTCTGAAATAAACTCTCTTTATATTTTTTAATACCTTTACAAATCAATTTGTCGGCTTTTTTTAAAACTTTGGGTAAGAAATAGTTCGAATGTATATTATTTGAATATTATTAGGTACAATCAAAGTTACATACGAACAATCAAATTCAAATTTATATTCATGTAAGTAAATGACATCGATGATACCTACTTGTGAAAGAGCTATCTGAGCCAATTAGCCTACGGTCAGTGAGCTGATTGGGGTTGAGCCATGAGAACTGACAAGAAACTTGGGCCACTCTTTTGTATTCGCCAGGGGGTCATAATTGTTGGTGGAATGTAAACTGATGCAACTAAAATACAATGCTAGACTAACAATGTGAATCAAACATATAACCTTAGCAACCTTATTCTGCACTAGTTTTTAATACTGCCGTTTAGTATTCAAATATCGAGAACTAGTTTCTAATTTAGGTATATAATGCAGTCGTACTTTTCAATAGTTTTCTTCTATTAGTAACTTTATTAAATTCAATTGTGGTGACGTATTTGACCATTTGTAAGTTTAGCCAATTAGCCAATTATCCCTTTCAGGGCAACTGGTTAGCTAGGAAGACCACAGTTTGTAAGTCATGAGTAAAACTGCTCGTTAGATATTTCAGTATACCAGTGTGTTTTGTGGGTTGTCTAACATAGCAAAATTTGACGTGTTCATCGAAGACAGACCGAAATAAGTCGAAGCGCGTATAACGTGCATTTGTTTACTATAGTTGGACCCTACTTAGAGGATCTGCTGAAACTGTGTGAATTTGTTATTTTTATTTATGAATGGTGGAAAATGGCTCCAGAGTTATTTACTTATATCTTACTTATGCATTTTCATGAATATATTGAAAGTAAATGTTTCCTTTTTTTCGAAATTACTAATTTTGTTGGGGTCTCCTGAAGTGACCACTGGGCACTTACGTAATCGTGTTATTTTAGTTCTGAGGAAGCAAGTTTGGAGTACCTACCTACTGAATAGGGTTGCCAATATTAGAAAGGACCAACCCGGTAGATTTTTTTAAGGAGTTTAGTAGGGAGGGGGTTGAAGAAAATGTCAATCATTTATTTATTTTTAATTTATATATACTCTGCTTCTAATATTTGATAGTTTTTTACCACAAAATCATAATCTTTAAAAACCGAATTTTGATTAGTAGAGCGCGGTTGCGTATAATTTAAAAAAAACTGTGGAAATTAGCCACCCCGGGAAGTTGGGAGGTTGACCATTATTACCGGAATCATCCGGGCAATCCGGGAGGGTTGGGAACCCAATAACTGAATATTTAGAAAATCTTCATGCAGATGAGTTCCATGATTTGTAAGAAATGTTCAGCGTGCATAGTAGAATTGTGTTTGAAACATGACAAAAACTGTTTCATGTTATATTACGCAAAATAGGTTATATTGTTTGGTTATATGTTCCCAGTGGTTATGTGGAGTGACCACATCCTGCAGGATAATCCTTGTGTTTTTTTATCTTGAAATTTGTTTCATTTTCTTCAAGTATCTCTAATAAACCATTATCAAACCATACATAATATTTTTTCCACAAAAAAATAATTTGGGCCGGAAAGGGTTATACACCTACATATAGTTTGTAGAATTAAAAGTAGACAAATTTCGATAAAAACTGACATTTTGTATTCGCATTTGTATTTGTATTTGCTTTGGTGATTTCACAGTACGCGTCATCATCATCTGGTTTTTTCTCTGGGTCTCTAAATTTGTTCATATTAAATCCAGAAAAGTTTTTTCAAGTATCAAATAAAAAAATTCGAACCAATAGCAGTCCCATTCAGGATATCATACGAAACTACCTATTTACAAACTTTCAACCCTATTGCTGCAAAATTGCGACCTCTATCTTGTAAACAAGATTTATTTTTCCCCCAGGGGGGTCAACTCCCCAACCAATTCGAACCAAAAACAATCCCATTCAAGATATCATACGAAACTACCTATTTACAATCGTTCAACCCAATTGCGTTTTTGAAACGCCAAAAAATCTTCTGTATATATATATATATATATAATATATATATATATATATATATATATATATATATATATATATATATATATATAAATATATATAAAATATATATATATATATATATATATATATATATATATATATATATATATATATATATGTATATATATTTCAAAGTATTGAAATAATCCTACTAAATTTTAATTGAATTCAATAAATGGAAAAAAAATAACAGTTATATCTATTAACGTTAGCTTTTTCTTTGTAGAGCAGTATCCGACAAGAAGAAATTCCACGTAAAGAGGCCAATGAATGCATTTATGGTGTGGGCTCAAGCTGCAAGGAGAAAACTAGCTGATCAGTATCCTCAGCTCCACAACGCGGAACTTTCAAAGACTCTTGGGAAATTATGGAGGTGAGTTGAAAATATCGCATATGATTTTCATAACGAATTATTAGCCTTAATTAAATGAACTAATTCATATAAGTTGAGAAAATGTTAATGATAATAAATGAGTAGATTTTAATAATTTCAAATTATCTTTTCATATTAGTATAATATATATTTTTTCCGGAAACGACAAAAAATTACGACTTTTTCACCCTTGATGTTCTTGATGTTGAAGTTTGATTTCACAGACGTCATTTTGTTTTTACTTTTTTGTCCGGCCGTGAGCGTACATTTTTTTGTACGCTCACGGCAATTTCAAGAACGTCGGGTACAGTTGGGTTCCGAATCTGACATAATGTAATCTTTAGGAAAAATTTATATATTTTAATACAACAAGTTATTTCCTAATACTCGGGTACTTACCAAAAACGCATAGTCCTATAATGCGTAGATAAGTGACTTTAAATGTTTCTGACAATTATTTTGTTCATTCGGAGAAAAGCACTTTTAGTGGATCGACTAAAATTGTCGGCCTCACTGCGTTCAGCAGACAAACATTTAGTCTCGCCACAAAATGTATCACTTTTACTCCTAAAAAAACAATATACTATTTGTACCTCAAGGGACCTACATTTTAACGCCGATTCAGAACGGTCAATGGTTGGCTTGAATCTATGTAAATCCTCCTTACATATACACTAGCGGTTCTCAAACTTTTTTGGTTGCGGAACCCTTTTGAAGAACTAAATTTTTAATGGAACCCTGAACCTAAACTAAAAGCAAAAATAGCTATATGTGTTTTATTTATTAATAATCATACAAAAAAGGTATATACAGTAAGTAGTAAGTTAGTATGCAAATGATAAAACTGAGTTCATTTAATGGGATACATGAAGTTTTATTCCTCATCATATATTCATAATGTCAGGCTTGATAGAAGAAATTTGAATTCTCATGTTCAGTTCGGCATCCAGACTATTGCGGTATTCTGTTTTTTGTAGCTGTATATGCTGAAAATTTCACACAAGTACGTAGTTGGGAACGTCAGAAGAACATTCAAAGCCTCTGTGGCAAGGATACGAAGATATTTATCACAAACCCTGCATCAACAATCATCCAGTAAAATTGTTTTGAACAATGATTCCATGCTTGTGTCCGATGTCATTTCTAATAATGATTCATAGATCTGGTCTGACACATTTTCAGGCTCCTGCAACTTGGATGAAAAATGGTTTTGAATCCATTTTCGGTTTCGTATTCTGTTCTTCAAGAAAGTAAGATACAAAAGTCGCTCGCAGATTATTGAAATATTGCACAAATTCAAAAAATGTTTCATTTTGAAATATTTCTGTATCGCTTCGAGGTGACTAAGGAACTCACTTAGTAATGAAAGGCTTTCTATTTCAGTGTGGAAAGTGGGAGAATGTTGTTGAAATGGATGGTTATTTTCGCTGCAATAGTTTGAAAACGTTGAATCAGTCTTATTTTTCATTTTATTACTTTTATTTCGTTAAACATAACAATTGTTTCGCCAAATAAAGTGGCTTCATCAAACTTAGTTTCCTTATAGTACGTTACACTCAGACACTTAACAAATAATAGCTAGAAAAAAGTGTAAGGGTACGAACAGAACGAGTAGGTCGAGGTGGAGGTGTAGCTCGCGGTGGATGCCACTAGTTAAGTCTCGGTCGATGTCGACCGCACACAACGACGAGGTTACCAGCGATGCTTAGTCGAGCCAATGTTGGCTTTTTAGCAACTTTGTCGCTAGATCTAGCGACATTTTGTTTGCTATAGCGGCTTAGCTGTAGCTGCTTATGTGTCTGGCGACAAAAAAATCTAGCGACTATTCTAACGACTTTTACAGTTTAAATAAAAAAATAAATAATTATTTCAACTATCTTCATAAAACATATAATCGAATCTATCTCTATATTCGGAACTGCGTTCCGAAATCGGATATCATTCTGTAGTCTAGTCAAGAAGTGCTTTTTTGTTCAACTTTTTTCAACAGTCTCGGAAAAACATGAACGATATGTCATTCGGTTCGGAATAGAATGTAGATGTTTTTTGAAAAAAACACAGTTCCGCTCGCGAAATTTGTAAAAGTTATTAACAATTTACTGAAAGATCAAAAATTGGGTTTTGTTTTCTGCAACTAATTGAGATTTTTATGTCTCGAAAAAGATTCGAAAAGAGGAGGAAATTTCCTAAAGTGAAGTTTCAACTTCCGAAACTATAGGATAAATATTTATATTTTTCTCAGAGGGGTGAAAATACAGCCAAAAACGGCTAATCTGGCTTTGGCAAGGCACGCCCATTTTGAACACTGTGACAATAAACATTATTTTACCACATTAAATAGGAAAGTTGAAGAATGAAAAAATTCAGGCACTTACTGGATAGTTAATGAACAATAATTCAGTGGCAAAAAAATTTTATAGCGATTTTTCATTTAGTTATGCAATAGTTAATTCATAATTTTTTGCTGCTTGAACATGGACATTGCAAGTGTGGTAACTGTTAAACTAAAGAAATTTTTGAGTTTTTTTTTCTTTCTTGGAGCTAGTTTTGAAAGGTTTCAGAATAGATTCTCGTTGAAAGAATTCAATTTCATTCTTAAGTTTTTTATTGATAATTTACGTAGTTTCGAAATGAAAGAAATTCTATAATCATTCTTTTTTTCATTATCTTCATAACAACGCATTTGTTGACTGTCTTTTTCCCACTTGTAGCCTTCGAATGAAATAGAATGCTAAAATTGGAAGGATATTTAGTGCCATGAACATAACGATAAGCTTCGAAATAGAAGGAGTCTGAAATCATCAAACTCTATTTTAATGATTAAATACTTTTTAAGAAGAACCAATGAAAGCTCCTATAATTACGAATATAATTACGAAATGAGTGATCTACACAATTGCTATGAGATCTCCCTTCATATTTAGCACAAATTATCAAAAAATAAACCTAATAGCCGAAGGAGAAAAAAGCTGTCAACTGGAGTACTGTAGCGCACGAAATGTCAGACGCCACACGTCTTCTATGCGAGGTGCTGAGGGTGATGACAACACTGCCTTGAACGCACCAATCACAGCGAAGCATCCTTGTAGACCGCGCGGTAAGCATCCATTTGAATCAAACTGATTTGATTCTCAAAAGCATCGCTGTAAACCTCCTTGGTGGCATCGCGTTAAACCTCTACCGCGACTTACTCGTTATGTTCGCTCCCATTTAACTCAATGTGTTTGTTCTACATGGATGTCGACATCGACCGCGACCGCGAGCTACACCTCCACCTCGACTTACTCGTTCTGTTCGTACCCTAAGACTTCAACCGTCACGACACTTACATGAAAAACGTCCACTAATTTTAGCTGGCGATTTTAATATAAAATTTTCTGATGAAAGTGCGATTGTTACAATTTCTTTTGAAATAATTTGATTTAACAATTGAAAATGGTCCAACAAAATCTACAAAAGGATGCAATACCGCTATTGATACAGTTGTTTCGCGACACTTACAGAAAATTAAATTGCATACATATGTGTCCTACTTTAGTTACCAACCATTACTAAGATTGAATCTACTGATTATGAACATAAAAAAAACTACATCAAGGGGAGCATTATATGAACCATATAATAAATTAAATAAGTAATAAAACACTTGTCTAAAAATCACAAACTATAAAGATTAATGTTCGACTAGTTTGACCTTTTACAACATTGTCAAGAACTAACTAAATACATATTACATAGAAACTCAAACTTGAAAATATTAGAATTATGTTACCCGGTGATCGTTTAGTGGTAATCTTATCGCTGGGTTTTCCAAATTACCGACGGTTCAACAGGGGTGAATAGTTTAGGGCTAACTGGTCATTTAGTAAATTAGAATTGGGGATTTATAAAGTTAATTTATTTCCATGGCTTCCAGGAAGATCAATTGTATACCCTTTTCACAGTTAAGTAGATTTCCAGCCCAAAAGAAGAAGAGATTTTGTGTGCTTTCTCGAAATGTTCACAAAGGTGTTCTCGAAATGTAGATTGGCCTTTTTTCAAATTAATGTTCTTTTAAAATGTTTCAAAACTTTTTACGGTCTGGCATATATAACAAGAATTGAATTCTTCGCAGTTCAATCTGTATATTGCTGACTTTTTCATTGGATCCGCTATGGCTCGAAAAAGCAGTTTTCAAGTTATAATTATTGAAGTATTTAATGATGCTTTCAAACTTTTGTTCTTTTTCATTACAGTTGACCCCATATAACTCTTATTGATGAAAAAAGAACAAAAGTTTGTGAACGTTCTTTATACGCACATCCCCTCTTCGAAGACAATCAAATAATTCAGTAATAATAATTTGAAAACTGCTTTTTCGAGCCATTGCAGATAAGACAGAATAATCTTCAAAAATAAACTCTCGAAGGTCGGTCCAATGAAAAAGTCAGGAATACACAGATTGGACCGCGAAGAATGTAATTCTTCTTACACAGGACAGACTGGAGGAATTTTTGAAACAAGATTTAAAGAAAACACAAACACTCTACAATTGAAAGGATATCACATCTCTTTAACTTCCTATTTAAGGTCAAAAATTCCACTTAACTGCAAAAAGAGTATACAATTGAACTTCCTGGAAATCTTGGCTTTTCCTGGAAGCCTTAGACCCAAAGACCTTGCTTAGACCTAAATCACTCACTCCTGTTGAATCTCTGATAATTTGGAAAATCCATCGATTTTCAATTTAAGCTTCTCCAGGTAACAAACCGAGAGAATAATTTTGTTATTTATGCTTGAGTTTCTATGTAATATGCAATACGGTGCACACGAATTGCGGTCGATTTTGCGAGAGTGACTGAATTGCGGTCAAAATTTTTGTGCCTACCTGAGGAGTCCTAATCTCCAACCGAACTGCGGTCAGAAACTTATTTAGGGGCAAGAGGGTAAA
Source organism: Cynegetis impunctata (assembly GCA_030704885.1). Lineage (NCBI taxonomy): Eukaryota > Metazoa > Arthropoda > Insecta > Coleoptera > Coccinellidae > Cynegetis > Cynegetis impunctata. The sequence goes on along the minus strand of JARQZK010001465.1, from coordinate 633,714 downwards.
TTGAAAGTAAAAGTTCTAATTTTTATAAAGATATATATAATATACAAAACATAGAAATTATACAATACTACAGACTACATCTACATGCATATACATCATAAAACTACTTCACTAAACTTATAACTAACACATTTTACAAAATTATACCTACTAATATCTTTTTTATTGTACTGACCAATTTTGTTGTTAATGAACTCTTGTTTATCTAATACATTTTTTCGCACAAATCTCGTTTTATTATCAATAACAGAATTTATTTTAATATAAGTATCTGTTTGAATGCTTTTTAAAGTTTCTATAAAAAGATTGATGTTGGGGTGCGGAGAGCTGCAGGTTCTGCTAAACTTTGAGTTAAAAGATTCGCAAGCGTTTGTTGTCCGGTAAATGCTTCCGGTACATTCTGGTTAACCGCCTAATACATGATATGTATAGAGATTTAAGATAAAAAGATTAACCATCCAAGCAATTCAGTCGTCGAAAACAACCACCTAAGTACCCTTCTACCTGATTCAAATTTTGACCGCAATTCGTGTGTCTCCAAACAACCACCTAAGTACCCTTCTACCTGCTTCAAATTTTGACCGCAATTCGTGTGTCCCCATGCAATATGCCCGTTACCCTGTCTTAAATACTTATTAGGCAGCTTTTGAAGCCAGTGATTGCTTACATGCAGCCTCAGTCAATTCTCCAATGTATGATTTCGAAAATATAGCAGCCACAACGCCCTGTGTTTCAAGTTTACAAAATTACATTAATATATTGAAAGGAAACATGGAAAACATTGTTAGTATAAGAAAATTGTTTAATTCTTCTCTCGTTTTGAAACTCAAGAAATATGTTAGAATTGTTTCGACAATTGAAATGTGAAGAGATCTTCCGGAGATATTCCCGAATCTCTAGTTTTAATTTCATTATTCCTTGCGTTTTATACTTTAATGTTCTTATATATTTAGGGTGACCATATTTTTCTTAGGAAAAAAAAGTACCAAAATTGTAATTGATAAAAGAAGGTGAGAAATTCATGTCGTTTAAAGCTCAAATAAAGGGTAAAAAGAAATATGAATGAAATAAACGTAATCATTTGATTACATTTTAATCAAGGAACAAAATACAAAAATTAATTATTATAAAATATAAGAAAATAAATTAACTTTTAATTTCTTCTAATGAAAAAAAAGAAGATTATGTACGTAGTATGTGTGTGTAGTTAATTTTCCCTGGATGGGCCTGCAACTGCATCATCACGCCTCGCATCATGTTTGTGCCAGTCGTACTTTTGGGAACCCAAAATTGCGGACTGGCCTGCAGAAACTGGAACATTTCGTTACAGGTTTCGTTAAAGTTTGTGTAAACTTTCATCACAGCTTCGAGAGTAGGTATTAACATTCGTGATTTTTCTGAGCTCCAATAATTATTAATGTTGGAGAATAGTATCTCAATCGATGCACTTGTGCCAGGAAAACAAAAAATGAACTCACATAAGATCTGCAAATTTTTAAAATTATTTTGACTTGACCCAGTTTCTTGTATAAATTTGAATGTTTCAAGCCACCGCTCTTCAGTGCGAATGTTTTTTGAATTCCAATAGGAAATTTTATCTTCTGTGAGGTAGTTTTGTATGAGACTCACTTCATCAAACAGTTCATCTTCATTCAATACTGGACCAATATAATCTTTAAAAGCATCACATGAACACAAAATATCGTTCCATAAAACTTTTCTTCTCAAATGTACCCATTCAAAAAGCTTTAATTCATTCAGATTTGTACTCCAGTTCTGCAAATATGTCACACAATTTGAATAAAATAACTAAACATGTTCGATGAACATGTTTATTTATAATTTTTTTAATTCGTGGTCATTTTTTCGGGCAAGATGGTCTCGAAATAATTACAAAAGTTTTGAAACTTGGTTGCATATTTAGAAAACATCTGTTCTGATGCATTTGCAAATTTGCAACCTTGTACGCGGTCCGGAACTTTATGCAATTTGCAAAAATATGATTTTTGGATTTTTATATGTTTGCAAATTGCATAATGTTCCGGACCGCGTACAAGGTTGTAAATTTGCAAATGCATACGAATAGATATTTTTTGAATTTGCAACCAAGTGTCAAAACTTTTGTAATTATTTCGAGACCATCTTGCTCGAAAAAATTACTACGAATTGAAAAAATTTTAAATAAACATGTTCCGGTCAACGTAAAAGGTTGCAAATTTATGCAACTGTTCGGAATATTTTTCCGAAGTATCTATCAAGAATTTTTGGAATTTTTTTTTTGGTCAGTTATCGAAGAAAACGTTAATTTTGAATACAAAAAATGTTCCGTATTTTCAAATTGGTTGCAAATTTGATACGTGATATGAAATAATATATTTATTAATACTCCAAGTTTGCAGAACTTTTGAAATTTTTTTCACAAGCATAAGGCAAAATTATTGCAATTTTAACAACGTTCCGGACTTTGGAAGAGGTTGCAAAATGAGATTTGTTCCTTTCTCTATGAAGCATTCAGTTGACCATCAAAGTTCAAAAACTTTTGGAATTATTATTAAATTTTCCTAAAGACCATTACATGAAATCGGACATTTAACAGACAACTTTTGACTTACGTTCAAAATAATGCTGCCCACTTCCCTGCTCACTACTGCTGAAGTGAGCTGCATGTAAATGGGGTATTAGCTTCATGGGCTCTCTTTTTGTTATTCATAACTAGAGCACTTTGAAATGTGCAAGAATCAAACAAATTTTTACAGAAAAACCTTTATTTCGTACTTAAAATATCTCTCGATTTAAATATGCCTGTGGTCAAACATTACTCATCTATACGCAAAGCTGAAATGTTTCGCATCAATGCCTGCCTATGCATCAATTTCTTAAATCAATTGCAATAAAAATTATCGTTTAGCATTGAAACCAGGGCCGTAACCAGCACTGGTTTCTAGAGGGGGCTGAACAAATTCTTGGGGGGCCTGTTTTTTACATAGTACTAAAATAAATATACGTGAAAAGAAGATAGAAATATACAGCTTTTTCTGTCTTTTTACCTAGAAGTGTATACTGGAAAACGAATATTAATTGAAAAACATTTTGGGAAAATAAAAAAATTTATTCTGATGAAAATAAATAAATAAAATAATAGAAACAAAAATATTAAAATAAATAAAAATGTACTTTCATCATTAAATATAAACAAATAAATATATCTATGGACTTTTATATCATAGAGCCACTTTTTGGAGAAAGATTATAGATTTAAAAATGCAGCCTACAAATTCATGTTTGAAGATTTAGCTCTATTTGCATTTACTCTTCTAAGGTTACCATCATCCAATTCATTCGTGGAATGGATATTTTCATTGATTAATATTGTTAAATGTAAAATTCGAAATAAAATGATACTAAAAATGTTAAATTCAGTTGTGTCTATTAGATCTCACTTGGAAATAAATGAGATTTGCTGCAAATAATTTGAGCCTAGCAAAGCTATGTATGCAAAATTTAATTCTGATATGTATTAGTAGCGGAACCAATCCACAAATTCAAGCACACACGAAGATGATGATGATGTAATGATGTCTTGTGAACAGTTTATATATGAATAAAGATATTTGTAATAGAATCGTGGTGTTGATTGTAATAGTAATTTAAGTAAGAAGTCCCGAAAGTACCTACAATTGTTTTTCGGACGAGTAGGCAACATGTTGAGTGCACTATTTTTTCGTGCATTTGCGAAAAAAATCATGATTGCGATTTTGGGCGACAAATTAGCAGCAAAGCACGTATGAAATAACTCCTAGAATAACTGAATTTTATATGAAAAATACTTGTTACCAATGTTTCCCCGTTAACATGTCGCAATCACGGTTGCGCTTTTGGGCGACAAATTAGCGTCTGAAGTGCAACACAGCTCTGAAAAATCTGCCAACCCTGATGGTAGCCGCTCGTTTGTCGCTGTTTCATTTTAGTATAAAAAACGTCAACATGTTTTGCGGGTTAAAAGATGCCACAAATAAATAATTTTAATTCAGTTTTACAATTAGGTAGATTTGTTTGTAACTAGGCTAGTTTTGGGTTTCAACGCAGATATAAACATTTTTGTTTTGTAATAATTCTGGTATCTTTTCTAGAGGGGGCTTAGATAATTGCAGAGGGGGCTCAGCCCTCTCTGGCGCCCCTCTGGATACGGCCCTGATTGAAACGCCCAACAAAACATCTACGACAGATTTATAACTCGGATGCGGCAATTTAATATAACATATAATTAAAATATGTGCGATGGGGCAACCAAATGGTTTCAAGCTTCGCAAATGTCTCGATCAGCTTATAAAATACCAACCATAGATGATATAAACAACTTTCTTTCATCCCAGTGACTAATACTGCAATTATCGATGCGAAATACGATATGAGAAACGAATACTGTTTTTATCTGTCTGTGTCATGATTTGTTTATCAAGTATTGCGGATGTCCCTCGTTTTGTTTATCAAGTGAATTTCTTCAGGTCTTGATATTGCATTTTTTATTGGGAACCGATACGGCTTAGATTGGTTTGTGATGAATATCAAAACGCCTTCTAAGTGAGAGAGTTATTTCAGATCCAAGGTTTAGACGATTGTAACCTACATCTAGAATTAAACAAAACGATGCGAAAGTTGATGATTGTATCGGAGTCAATTTGATGTGTTTACCTATAGGATTGTCCACGTGTAATAACATACTTCTGTACATATACACAATGAAATTTCTGAGAGGAATTATCTTTGTCATATCGTTTTTTCCCCGAAAATAAAAGACTGTATAGAAAGTCAACGGCGGGTTACACAGGGACGTCGATGTCTTAATACATTGACGTGCAACCAATAACGTGCAACCTGATTGCGTACACACGTACATACAAAACCATAGTTTTGTCCAGTCTGGTAAAATGTTTGACCAGATGTCTGAGCAGGAGGAATATTTAGCTCTGGTGGCAGTGGCGTGTACAAAGAAAAAGGAAAATGAAAATCGTCGCCGAATGTGGTCTAACGGTTGGTTTCTTAACCAACTTTTTTCATTCTCTTGTAAGAAAAATGGACGGTAGAACTAGAGGACTCTCGTAATTACGTAAGGATGGACGAAGAAACCTAATGTGCGTACACACGTACGTACAAAACCAAAGTTTTGTCCAGTCTGCTAAAATGTTTGGCCAGATGTCTGAGCAGGAGGAATATTTAGCTCTGGTGGCAGTGGCGTGTACAAAGAAAAAGGAAAATGAAAATCGTCGCCAAATGTGGTCTAAAGGTTGGTTTCTAAAACGATAAAATTTGTCACACATTCACCTGTTAGAAAAATGGAGGATAGAACTAGAGGAATCTCGTAATTACGTAAGGATGGACGAAGAAACCTATTCGTATCTATCGGACATGGTTATTCCATTAATAAAACGTCATGACACAATGATGAGATTGGCAATAACTGCAGAAATTACTGCAAGAAATTACCAAGATTTAAAATTCACTACTTTAATATCTCCGAAAGCCTCACTTCTCTTCGAGATAAAAAATTTTTCATTTCATCTCCGAAACCCGCCACAAAGACTATTGATTTTAGCGACAACTGTAGATACTATTTGTAGCATTTGGTTGAATGATTTGCAGCCTCTTGCAATATTTTGTATGCTTAATTATTTTTATTTTTGTCTAAATAGTGCTTTGATTTTGTCTGCCACAAGTTGGCTAGATCCCTGTACAACTCCACAAATTCCCGTAGATTTTCCCGGGACATTATTCTGCAGTCAGACTTAATGATGAAACTACCTGCAAACTTTTTTAGTAAATATTATACAAATTCATGAAATATTTAACTTATTATTTTGAATACCTACTGCAGTAACAAATTATTTCATAAACTCAAACGCCGCTACTGCTTCAAAAACGCACGAGACGGGGGGTGTATTCGCGTTGGGCGCTTACACGCTTTAAGCGCTCACGCTTAGAAGCACAGATTATTGTCAGATCTTCTCTTTAGGCTTAGGCAACCAAAAGCACGATAGTTCACGCAAATACCGTGCTTTAACATTTCCCAAGAAATTTATTAATTATCGACAACAAAAGTTAGGTTAGGTAACGCTTAGTGTTAAGCGTTTGTGAGCACGAGTCGACCACAGAAAACGAAGCTTATAAGCGCTTGAAGCGTGTAAGCGCCCAACGCGAATGCACCCTTGAATGCATTCGTTGGAATGCGCAACCAAAAATTCAAGCGATTCCTGAAAACATCAACGCGGCATTCATCCGGGTTGTGCATTCAAAAAGGTGCGTTTTTTGCATCCACATTAAAGTTCTTGGTTGCACGTTCTTGGATGCACGTTGATGTATTAAGACATCGACGCCCGTGTGTAGGGGCCTAACTACTGTGCAATGCGGGAATGGTTTTTATATCCGTTTTAGACCTCCTGGACCACGATTTTCGAGGGTGTTCGGAACATGAACGTCAAAATTTTTTGGGATATTGTTTAGGTCATTTGTGAGTGAGTTTTCAGCCCTAGGTTCTAAGAAATTTAAGGAGATATGTTTTTTTATTTTTTTTTTCACATTACCCAAAATCCATTACAAAATTTGTAACTAAAGTACAGTTAGGCAGTAAATTTTTGTTTATAGTTTAATTGCTGATCATAGAAATTAAATTGTTTTTCTCACCAACGATTCTGAACGATTTCCGCCCTTCTGACGGAAGATCTATAATTTGAAGCAGAAGTGCCTTTTTTCATCAATGTGTATCATACCATTAAAAGGTCCAGTAGAGAAGTTTTTGAAATAAAATGAGGCTTTCAACTGTTGATACTGTTCTCAACATCGAAATTTGAAGTTGATTTTTTTATACAAAATTACTAATTTTATGGACTCAAAAGCCTCATATGTCTTTTTGGTACTGTCAATTGCAATTATCTGAACAATCATTCATCACAATATTTAAAAAAAAATGGTGCTTTTACAGGCATTAATAAAAAACTTGCGAGGGTTTAAAGGCGGGATTTTGGATAATTTGAGGAAAAAACTTTTAAAAAACCATATCTCTTTAACCGTGACTGTTATAACCCAGCGTCCAAGGGTAGAAAGGTAACAAATAGGAGATCCCAACAATATCCCCAAATATTTTGACGTTTCATATGCCGAACATCCTGTATACAGGCTGATTAATTGGAAAACGGACATACGTCAACTGTTTATAGGGGTGACTGTGGTGATTCTCAAAAACCCGACTTGATTAGTATTTATCCCTTTATAACCGAGATACAGGGTGTATTACCAAATTTGTCAATTTTTGTTGTTGTTTATAACTTAGGAACAACCTTGTAGATTTTTTTTATGTTTGTTTGAGTCATTCTGTTTTGAGAATCTTTACATATTGAAAGTGCGGAAAATCCAGGTCCAGCTTGCCAAAAAAGTAACAAATTCTTCCACCCTCAAAAAAACACTCTGTGTAACTGATTTCTTAGAATTCGCTTTCATATCTGGCAAGAGCACAAAGAAGTGTTCCAAGAAATAGCGTTTTAGGCCGACGATTGATCGAATTTTCAAATTAAAAATTACATTTTATGATAGTTTTTTTGATAATCACATAAATTTAGACGTTTTCAGTTTACCCCATAAAATACGCAGTCAGGTGCGAGAGTATTTTTTTCGATTTTCGAAAATTTTTTCATGTCTGATATATATATATAAAAATATATATATATATATATATATATATATATATATATATATATATATATATATATATATATATATATATATATATATATATATATATATATATATATATATATATATATATATATATATATATAGGATAACTATTTGTAGGGACTGCAGCAATGTAAAAGGAAACTCTTTGAAGTTTTTCCAAGCTTTCGGAATCGTTTATTCCATCATCAGGGAGAATCTATCATGAGGATGATTACATAGATGTTGATAATACGATATAAGAAACATTGAAAATTATGGTATTTGTTAAAAAATTAGAAAAGTTGATACATTTTTGAAGTTATAATTAAATTTCTGAACGAAATGACAAATCGGTGTCACTCATTTTTTTATTTTCAAATTGAAGTTTGAAATTATTTCGTTACGTTAAATTAATTTGATTTTGTGTTATTTTATATCAAGTGAAAGTAAAAAAGAATAAATTTCACTCAAATGGCTTATATTTGTTTTTTTATTGATGGATTTATTGTCTTGATAAATAAAGGCCATTTCTAAAAAGATCTTTTTGAAAGATGTGATTCTCTTGCAAGAACAGTTGTTGAAAGGTAGTTCATCTGGTGGTCACAATCATTGACATGTTTAGCTAAAGCACATCTCTCAGGGTGTAATCTACTATCACTGTTATGAGAAGTGATTCTGTCTTTTAATATTCTTTTTGTTTGGCCAATATAATTCTTATCACAATCATGACAAGGGATATTATAAACAACATTTGTGTCAATGATTGTGACCACCAGATGAACTACCTTTCAACAACTGTTCTTGCAAGAGAATCACATCTTTCAAAAAGATCTTTTTTAGAAATGGCCTTTATTTATCAAGACAATAAATCCATCAATAAAAAAACACAAAATCAAATTAATTTAACGTAACGAAATAATGTCAAACTTCAATTTGAGAATTAAAAAAAAAAATGAGTGACACCGATTTGTCATTTCGTTCAGAAATTCAATTATAACTTCAAAAATGTATCAACTTTTCTAATTTTTTAACAAATACCATAATTTTCAATGTTTCTTATATCGTATTATCAACATCTATGTGATCATCCTCATGAAAGATTCTCCCTGATGATGGAATAAACGATTCCGAAAGCTTGGAAAAACTTCAAAGAGTTTCCTTTTACATTGCTGCAGTCCCTACAAATAGTTATCCTCTAAACTAGTCAGCGACTACCCTCCTCTTATTATTATATATATATATATATATATATATATATATATATATATATATATATATCTAAATATATATATATATATATATATATATATATATATATATAAAAATTTTCGGCAGCGTGCCACGGCTTTTCTGTTGGAACAAGAAAATTTGTTCGTCTTTATAATGTAAATTCATGTTCCTATCCATTCTTGTTTAAATCGTAGTGTGTTTTCAAAAGATAGCTGAATGTCCCGTAGTGGTGGTACATAAAAATTCCTTATTTGGCATTATATTATTGAAAAATCGAATAAATCAGACGGAAAAACGGCAAAAAAGTGTCCTTTGAAAAGTGAATATTTTTTATCCTAGACTGATAATGTTAGTTATGTTCGTACACTTACATAATATATGTAAGCAATCAGTTATGCATCTGATATATGTAAGCAATTAGTTCTGAATAAACTATCTTTCATTTTTTTTGAATTTCCTCCTTGGGCGACTTATTTTTCAGCAATTTATTATTTGATTTAAATCACGATTAAAATTGAAAAAATCAGTTGAGTTAAATCGTGATTTAAATCATGATTTAAATCATTTGATTTAAATCCTGTTGAATATAATAGTCCTCAGTTCTTATTGACTGAAAAAAATTTCCCAGAAGTAGAGCAATAGCTAATTTCTCGACCACAGTGTTTATAAACGAATGCAATTTATCTGAGAGAGTATTGAATAATTTAAAATAAACAACTGATTACGGAATAATTCCAAGCAAGCAAACAGGAAATTGAGTTATCATTATGGCTGAATCCTTTATCAATATTGAATATTAATTAAACGTAAAATGAATGAATGATATATTACGATCCATCAGTCTAAACTTATGTCATTTTTTTTCTTATTGCCCTGATAGTATTCTAATCAGTACCGTTCAATTTTCCACGAATGCAGCGGAGTGATTTCACATTCAGATTTTATATTTTGAAATAATTGATTATAGAGCAGATGATGGCCCAATGTTGAAAATTCTGGATTAATTTCGAGATTGTTTCATACTTTGGTTTATGAATTGTATTAGTTCTGTATAGATGTCTCATATATACTTAGAGATAAAAGTTCATATAAACTACGGTCCCCAACTTCCTCGTTTTTAAGATACAGGGTGTTAAAGGTGAGGACCTGATGGTGAAGTTACGAAACTTTTTACGATCTATTTAATGTACTGAAAGATAGTATTGCAATATTTGCAGGAGCGGGTAGTGCAGGGGGTATTGGCAAAAAATTTTGCTCAAATTTTTTGGTACCTAGTTAATTTTTATCAATTTTTACTTCAAAATTTGAAAATATGAAGCTTTTGTACAAATAAGATACTCTTCTCATACTTCGCTAGGAAGCAGCATTTCCGAGAAAAATGCATTTGAATTTTTCTTTACGAATTGATTTTTTGTTTTTCAATGTGCAAATCGATGAGAAAATAATCAGTAGACCTGGAAACAATTGAAGTTTTTTGATTTGCTAGGTAAAAGAAAATTGGCTGTCAATTATTAATCTCCCAGTTTTATTGGTGCTGCTTGTTGCCGGAGAAAAAGCTTTATTAGTACTGCAGAGGTTTTCAAATAGAGAATCAGCAGATATCCACTTTATAAGTGGTTTATGCAATGACAGAGCACGACGGTGCGCCAGCTCAGTATGGTGCGAATATTAGAAATTGGCTAGACTAGTGATTTCCAGGTGCATAAGAAGAGCTGTACCTATTCCGTGGGCACCCCCATCGCCGGATTTGAATCCACTAGACTACTATTTTTGGTGTCGTATAAAAGATATAGTACACGCAACAGAAGTAGACAACGAGGAGGAGTTGTGTGAAAGAATACATGTGGCAAGGAATCGAATACGGCAAAACCATTTTGAAGTTTCGCAAACTTCACATGCGATTACCCTTAGAGCACAAATATGCCTTCATGAACAGGGCTACCTTTTAGAGCATCTTATCTAAATGTTAGAATACGTAAACCTCAAATAATTGTTCCTTAAAGTTCAGTTCAGTGGTTCCCAAACTGGGGGAGGGGCATGGGGAGGCGCGTGAGCCTACAAATTTTGGGCTTTAAAATAACAAATTTCATATTTGACAAATTCTAATAAAAAAAGAAAATATTGGTTGCGCACTCTTAAAGATAACACCAAGAATTGCCAACCTTGTTGAGAAAATGCCGCACCACACTCCGCATAAGACTAGAATAGTGATTTCAAATATGATACTTATGAAAAACCGTTATCGGGTCTTCACTTTTAAAACGAAGAAGTTGTGGACCCTAGTTTATATGAACTTTCATATCTATTTTTGGATGTAGAATAAGTGGTTAGAATATTAAGATCTAATTTCGGGACAACAATCAATTCGTGAAGAAATTTTCAAGTGCATTTTACTCGAAAGTGCTGCTTGAAGTCGAAATAACTAAAAATCAACCACCGAAAACTTCGGGCCAAATTTTTTGCCAATACCCCCCTGCACTACCCATTCCTGAAAATAATACTAACTTTCACTACATTAAATAGAGCGTATATAAATAGTTTCGTAACTATACCAAATTGTATCCAATTACCTTCACAGGTTTCGAAAATATTTACAAAAAAAACCACCATCAGGTCTTCACTTTTAACAACCTGTATCTGAAAAACGAAGAAGTTGGGGAACCTAGTTTATATGAACTTTTATCTCTATTTTTGGATTACAATATGTGGTTGAAATATTGACGTCTGATTTCGGACACCCTGTATATATCTATATATATACATATATATATATATATATATATTTATATACATATATATATATATATATATATATATATATATATATATATATATATATATATATATATATAAATATATATATATATATATATATATATATATATATATATATATATATATATATATATATATATATATATATATATATAGATTGAAAATTAATATTCTTTGCGCTAAAAAGGGCGCAGCGTGAATGATGATGAAAAATTGGGAAATTCATTTGAAAAATGGTAATTAATGAAATCAAATATAAGAAATTGAGTTACCAAAGATCATAAAAATCATGCAATGAAAATCTTGGTCCCAGGTCCTACTTTGCTAATCGCATCCATTTCAATAAGCAGGTTTTCAAAGTGAAAACCTTCTAAAAATCAGAGGCGTATGGAGTGTCTAGCGATACTAGACCATCTAAACTGCAAAAATTTACAATGTGGCCCTAGAGTAAAAAAGGTTGGAGCGCCCTTCTTTATTATATTCTCAATAAAGCATTACTAGACAAGCTGACTGTGAATCAAATAAAACGTATTTCCGTATAGCGAAGTTCCGATTGTGCACAAAAGCACATATTCATAGATTCATGAATGGAATTGTAATCAGCTACGAGTGGAGACAAACTTACTAGAATCGTGCGGAATTTAACTCATTAGAATGTTTGCATGAATGAAATGTTATCTTAATTGTGCAACGGATACACTAATGATTATTAACGAAATGTCAAATAGAGTCGATCATTGACTTAAACAAATTTTTGTTTCAAACCGACCTTTTTACTTGACCTTCCATTTTATCTGGATATAATTATATTTAAAATTATTATTGTCCTTGACTAAGATAAAAATATCTGAATTAGTTAATTTCGTTGATTGTGAAGCTATTTTGATGGATGCCGACTATTTTAATTTGGATAAAGTGTGATAATCGTTTGGTAGTCGTTGCTGATTAACTTTCATATTTATTATCAAACGCAGTTTGAATTTCGATTTCATATTTATTCAGGAGTTCAGGACTAGTTGTGCCAGGATTTCACTTTGCAGGTTTTCACTTTGAGAACCTGCTTATTAAAATGGGTGCGATTAGCAAAGTTAGACCTAGGACCAAGATATATTTTCAAGTTGTTTACACGATAAAGGAAGCAATTTTGGAACAATAGGGTTCAAAGTTTGTAAATAGGTAGTTTCGTATGATATCTTGGATGGGATTGTTTTTGGTTCGAATTGGTTGGGGAGTTGACACTCCTGGGGGGAAAATAAATCTTGTTTACACGCGCAATTTTGCAGCAATAGGGTTGAGAGTTTGCATCTAGGTAGTTTTGTATAATATCTTGAATGGGATTGGTTTTGGTTCGAATTGGTTGGGGCGTTGAGCCCCCGGGGGAAGAAATAAATCTTGTGTACACAATATGGGGCGCAATTTTGAAGCAATAGGGTGGAAACTCTGTAAATAAGTCTTTTCGTATGATATATTGGTTTTGGTTTGAATTGGTTGGGGGGTTGACCCCCCTGAGGGAAAAATAAATCTTGTTTACAAGATGAAGGGCGGAATTTTTGAGCACTAGGGTTGAAAAATTGTAAATAGGTAGTTTCTTATGATATCTTGGATGGGATTGGTTTTGGTTGGAATTGGTAAGGGGGTTGACCCCCAGAGGGAAAATAAATCTTGTTTACACCACAGAAGGCGCAATTTTAAATCAATATGGTTGAAGGGGGGGTTGTATCTAGGTAGTTTTGTATGATATTTTGAATTGAATCGGTTTTGGTTCGAATTGGTTGGGGCGTTGACCCCTCGAGCGAGGAAATAAACCTTGATTTACCAACTCTCAATGGTAAAAGTCCGAATTGCTGCATGACCATCGTAATATATATGTATAATAATACATACATATATATATATATATATATATATATATATATATATATATATATATATGTTACAGTCATAGTGATTATATAGCTGGTCATTATATATAATAGCAAAATTGACAAGACAATGTGATAAAGTAATCACTTTATCCGGATATTATTCATAATAACGAATCAAACTTAGCCAAAGTAATGAATACGGTCTATTTGACTTGTTACCCCTTTCCCTGGAAGGGGTTCTGAAATGAGAGGTAGCCCCCTCCATTCGTATCAGTGTCTGATGATGGCAGATGAAATGAAAAAACGTTTCTATGAAACTATCACTGTACTTATTGCAAGTAAAGGAAAAAATAAGCAGTTGTTTACAAATGATCAATATTTGTCTTTAATTTTAAAAGTAAAATAATCAAAGAACGACTGTCATATTAGTATTGGACACGGCGGTAGAGTCAGAATGATGAAAGAGTTAAAATTAAGATATAAAAATGTAACTGTTGAACTCGTCACAGTGTATTTGAATATGTGTGATTCTTGTCAGAAAAAAAAGTTTGCCAAAAAAAGGTCTTATTGTAAAACCGATTATCAGCAACGAGCATAATTCAAGGTGCCAAGTTGATCTTATAGACATGCAATCACAAGGTGATGGTGATTATAAATTCATCATGGTGTATCAAGATCACCTAACAAAATTCGTGCAGCTGCGGTCTTTGAAAAGCAAGCGAGCGAGCAGATGAGGTGGCTTATCATTTACTAGACATTTTTACTACATTCGGAGCGCCTAGTATTATGCAAAGCGATAATGGTATAGGAAACAAAGTGGTCAAAGAAGTCTGTGCGATGTGGACGGAATTAAAAATCATACATGGTAAACCCCGACACTCTCAATCACAAGGGTCTGTTGAAAGGGATAACCAAGACGTAGAGAAGATGGCTGGAATCTAACAACACGACGAAATGCTCTGAAGGATTATGCTTTATTCAATTTATGAAGAACAGATCGTATCACGTAGGGATAAATCGTAGTCCTTACGAAGCAATGTTTGGCTGTAAAGCTGAAGTCGAATTAAATAGTATTCCTAAAGATGCGCTAGTTGAACTGTCAACAGAAGAAGAGCTAGAACATATATTGAATGAAAAACCAGGTGAATGAGGAGAGGGAAACCGAACCCAATATTACCGACGCTGTGATTAATGAAGATGAAGAAATAGAAAGCGATACTACAATTTCAAACATTCGCAAAATGAAATTCCAGATAACCTGACAGTAAATCCTGATAACGAGACCGAAAACCAAGGAAGTACTACAGATCCGTCGAATATAATGGAAAGTGACCAAGAAATAGTAATTGCTCTTGATAAAAAGAAACAAGATATTGGAAACATCAGAAAATTAGTTGGACAATCTCTGAAAAAGCAAGCAGATAAAATGTTAGCTCTATCTTCGGTAAAATATCCTGCTGCTAATATAGGCTACAATGTAGTGTAAAATTCCTGATGTAGACCGTGCCAAAGTCGATGATGGAAACATTATGGCTGTTATAATTTCTCAGG
Organism: Cynegetis impunctata; assembly: GCA_030704885.1. Lineage (NCBI taxonomy): Eukaryota > Metazoa > Arthropoda > Insecta > Coleoptera > Coccinellidae > Cynegetis > Cynegetis impunctata. The sequence goes on along the minus strand of JARQZK010001465.1, from coordinate 618,586 downwards.
AGACAGAAGGAATGTATAAGTTAGGTACTAAGCATGAGATTCTAAACCAACTTTACGCAAGGAATCAATTCACTGTCTACAAAGAAACGTTCATTAGTTAGTTAGTTGATATCGTTTCCCAATATGAAGTTACTATCAGAGAATGTGCAAAAAAAGAGTCACATCATTGCAACTGTACTGGAGAATGCGTTTCTTATAGGTGTAAATGTAAAAAGTAAAACCTCAGGTGTAACTCAAAATGTCACAAGAGCCTTACTTGTAAAAATAAATAATAATTATGACCCAGTTAATTCATTTCAGTTCGTGTTAAATATTTTATTATTGTAGTCTTTAAAGAGTGATACCAAATACTTGTTTTGATCTCTGTGTTTTTTTAAATTTTCTTTCATGGCTAGTGAGCTTTAAATTTACTTTATAAATTAAAGTTAAATAACTTTTTAACAAAGTAAATTAATGTAGAATCATTATCTATGACAATGTTATTTTGATTCTTGAAAAAACATTATAATTATTTCTTTTCAAATAACACATACTGTTTTATTACATTATCCAAGTCTTCGATGATATTATATATAGAATTGCTAGTTAATATGAATAATTCTGTGTCAATTATCACTTTATCTAAATTGAGTAGATATTATAAATAATGGCTAGATAATATATATAATATCCGGTTTTATTACTTTGACTGTAATATATATATATATATATATATATATATATATATATATATATATATATATATATATATATATATATATATATATATATATATATATATATATATATATATATATATATAGGTACAATAAGCCGTACCTTTTTTCGCTTCAGAGAGAAAGTATTCCTCTCATCTAGTTCATCCCCTATTTTTGACCATCTTGAAAAACTACAAATCTCAACCTTAACGGCCTAAATATCGATGCCATAGCCACGCTGCTGTCCACCTGACTCCTCCAGTGACGGCACCTTATCAGAAAGCCAAAAAGAAAACAACTCTTCCCCCTAGGTAGAATCCTTCAGAATATCCAGGATACCCCTAATAAAGTTATAGACTATCTCGAAGTAATCCCATTCCTCCTAAGATGACCAGCGCCAATCCAGAAGGAAGAAAAATAAATGAAATTGTAATAATAAAATAAATAATATATTTTAAGAAATCAAATAATGTAGGTACCTACATTGCGCGAGCAGGGGGTTTCCCCTGCTCAAGTTCCGAATGGACGCAATTAGAAAGTAGGTCAACAACCGCATATCACTCCATATAGGCAATCAGTTTTGCAATGTAAATTAAATTAATTTTTTTTTGACAACTTAATATCAAATTCCAGGCTGAAGGAGATATCGTGATCTGAAAACAGTCTATCAATTGAAATATTCAGCTAGCTCCCCCTTATTATTTACCCCTTATTATGTACCCCTAAGAAATATACGTTTTTGAGTTTCAAAATGTGGGTAAATTTTTGCAATCGCCGCCGTTTTTACGTAGATATTTCTTGTATTTTCGTGGTTTTTGAAAATTGGCTAAACTCCACAGCTTTTCTAGATCGAGTTAGAGGGTTGAAATGAGGCGTTTAGAGCAAAAGTGGCCCAAGCCACAATGTGTTGAAAATTGAGTTAAGAGCAAAAATGGCCTACAAATAAATCAAATTTCAATCGTGCTATACCGGCCCAAGCCTATTTCGACCATTCACCACAAGATAACACATAAATTCACTTTTGCGCTCACAGTAAGTTAAAATTTTCGAAAGCAAGACTGACCCAACCCACTTCTGGGCCGCTTTTGCATTCAATTGCGACGCACATTTCACTGCGTTCGTTTGTTGTTACTTTCATGGCGTACCTTTTGTCCTTTAAATTGAAGTTTATTTTGAGAATGAGTGCAATAATATGCCATCATTTCAATAAGAGTTGCGTACTACAAAAGACAAAGACGTTTTGTTTCGGGATTCATGGTCATCAAACTAGCAAGGTACACATGTTCATGTGGGACGAGAGTATAGCATCCAGGGGTCCCCAGGAAATTGGTTCTTGTATTACACACAACATAAAAAACTTTATCACCACAAGAAAGTTAATAATGTATAGAGATCAGTGCTGTGGTCAAAATAGAAATTTTAAAATGGCGGCCCTTTTGCGTACATTACCTCATCCTGCGACCACAAAGTTGGACAAAATTGACCATAAATTTTTAGTATATCGGGACACTCTTATCTTCCAAACGATCAAGACTTTGGACTGGTTGAAAAAAACAAAAAACACTATGAAAATATTTATGTTCCCAATGATTGGGTGCAGGTGGTTCTTGGAACCAAGAAAAAAATCCGTTCAGAGTAGTTGTTATGACATCGAGCGACTTTTTCTCAACAAAATAACTAGAGAAAGGATTAAAAAATCGTAAAAAAACAGAATTTGATGAAAATGTACAGTGGCTACGTATACAGTGGCTTCGGTATGATGAAGAAAAACCTGGAATTGTCCAGTATAAGTACTCGAATAACGAAGATGTTTTATTTAACAAAGTTAACGTGAAAAAACGGGGCAAGCAAACATTCCCGGAAATGGCAAAACTTCTTCTGCTCTTTGGAGGACTCAAACCCATACAAGAAAATAACACCAAGACTCATTATCCCTGCTTGACTTCCACCAGTATACCATGCATTTTATCGTCAACTGGTCCAAAATGAACATGATGATGAAGACTAAGATATTTTTGAAGGTCACGGCGTGGAAGAAAATGAATAAAAACACTTTGAGTAAATTATTTTGCATCAAAATCATTTTTTATTCCAAAGTCAACAAAAAAAGAAGTTATGCAAAAGTGGCCCAAGCCACATTCAAAATCTTATTTTTCAACAAAAATGATCCAAATAGTTAGTATAACATCCTTACATTTACCTGAATTCAAATAAGTTAAGGAACTCTTAACATCGTCTTTAATAATTCCTTGATTGATTCTCAAAAATCTTCATAATTTTCTTTTGCTTGTTTCTCCATAATAATTATTTTTGACTTGGGCCACTTTTGCGCTAAACGCCTCAAATATGGTACGTGGATTGAGTTCATGTTGAAATACCATTTTTTGTGGATTTCAATTCTGTTCGTCAACCGCGCTGCACTTTTTTTTTTTTTTTTTTTTTAAAGAGGTGGGACGTGTGCCCTCTCACACGCGCCCGACCTCCGTACAATTTTGGCTTCGTCAACTTGAACATTTAGCCATCAATTTACTATAATGAGGGGAACCACTTGAATCCGGACGCATACAAACACCCAGGAACACGGTGGGAATCGAACCCACCGTCAACGAAGACGGCATAGCGTTACCTATGCCGCTCAGCCACGGAGCCTCCATCGCTGCACTTGATATAATTCGAATAATTCAGTTCAGCCCAGCGCTAAAGTTAATCGTTTGTATCCCGAGGATCGTGAGTTCGAGACCCATCTTGCCCTCGGCTGTTGTTTATGTGGTTCAAAAATTTAAATATCGTTGGGTAATGATATAGATTCAAGTCCATTGCCCGTTTGGAACCGGCGTTGAACCATAGGGCCCTTGAGTTACAAAAATAATTCTGTTTCAAAACATAAAACATATGATATCTACATAAAGTAAAAAAGGAAAATTTTCGAATAATTAGAAAAATTATCGAACAACTTTCCAAGGGAGCTGGTTATATTCCTCGACGAGAATTTTACATTCACAATCCAGCAATGAATTATAGAAATCGTCAAGTCACCCCGACCCAAAATCTGCATACAGCTGTTTCGATCTTATTAGATCTCATCAGTGCAGTTTATTTGACTCGGAGTGAATTAACAAATTTCTAATTGTTCCCCAATACAAAACGTGAACGAGATACTATCTGGATAACAATCCAGAGCGCCCTCCACCAAGGATATTGGAGAACAAAAAAATATACATACAACCAGCTCCCGATAATTCATTTAATTTTTGAAGAATTTTCCTTTTTCACTTTTTATGTAGTACCTATATTAAATTGACCATGGTCCAGTGCCGGATTAAGCCAGCACGGGGCCTGTAGCAAATTCGGCCAAGAGGCCCTTGGTTCGCTTTAGGTTCTCAAGTTTATGGTATTAAACTCAGATTAGAGAATAAACCGAAAATGTGTGACAACCCGGAGCGGCTATGTAGGAGCACGAATATCTGTGCGTGTAATGATACCAGTTTTTGAAATAAACTTCCTATATTTTCTTATTACTTTTACAAATCAAACTGGTTGCCTTTTTTTTAACTTTTCTAATAAAATAGTTCGTATATTATTTTAAATATTCATTAGGTACAATCAAAGCTACATACACACAATCAAATTCAATATTCATGTAAGTAAATGACATCCATGGTACTTGTGAAAGAGCTATTTGAGCCAATTTGCCTACGGTCAGAGTTAGCTGATTGGGGTTGATCCATGAGAACTGACAAGAAACTTCGACCACTCTTTTTCATTCGCCAGGGGGTCATAAGTGTTAGTGTTACAATAATATGGTGGAATGTAAACTGATGCAACAAAAATACAATGCTAGACTAATTCATCAATTTCATCCATGGTCGTCGTTAAAGCGAACTTGAGAACACAAAAAACTGACGTTGTTTATAAAACTGTCAAACTGTTCCATGACAACAGAGTGCACGACGTTGGGATTTTTCTTTAGAATTGCGAGGTACGGGGTTTTTTCTTTCTTCGGAATAAAAATATAATCTTTTCAATTTTTAACGACACACGGCCGATACGCAAATAACGGATTCGGTTAGTTATAATCCTCGGCTGCGCCTCGGATTACAATATCCAACCTCATCCGTTATTTGCTATATATCGGCCTTGTTACGTTAATAACTATATTAACAGTAAATACATTATTCTGTCAATATTTCTTTTTGATATACGGTACGATGTGAAGTCTTAAATAGAAAAAATTATGAGTAAATTGCTTTTTCAAATAAATCTAATTAAATCACAGCACAGTTTAGCTCACTTGCATAACAAATACGTATTTAAAAAAATCTCACGTGAGATGTGGCGAGAGGGGAAGGGGGTAGAGCAAAATTTCACGATATCTCACCAAGGGGGGAAGTGGGTCGAAAAATCGCCAAAATTCTCTGACGTATTTAATGGATGCCCCCTAATTTCTCAGCGGAATACGTATGTGCTTTTATTAAGTAAATATTTCATGTGATCATGTGATCTTACATGACTGCTACATCAAGCTCTAATAACGTTACCAATACATGTTCTTGATTTATGTCGGCTTGTTCCTTAATGACCGACAATGGCTATGCGATCTCGATCGCCGAATTGCTGACTGGTGCAATACACTTAAATACTACCAGCGGCGACTTTGATTGTACCACCCATAGAGACCTTCGATGGTTTCAAAAGTGACAGCCAAGTCTTGCCTGGGAATTTTTTCTATCTGTACTTAGTTGTTTTGTTTAAATAGATATTCATTCATCATTAATCTTTACCACGAAGAGGGAAATTACGATATGAAATATCAACTACTTTAATTAAATTAAAATTTATTGAAGGAATTGAAAATTATTCGAGCTTTACATTTCAGTTTAATTATCGCAGAAGATAATTTATCTTATCATGCGTAAAAATAAATTATATACAATTTAATAGTTTCAACATGAGAATTATATATAGTGAGAATGTCAGATTCAATACAGGCTATATAAAATGAACGATAAAAACAATTTCGAGTAAACAAAATGAAGGGACGCATAGCTTAAGTTTCACAATAAGGTATATTAAAAATTACGAGAGTAGCACAGCTCTGCCACTAAGGTCTTATTTTCCAATAATTTTTATTCTTTCTTAGAAAACTTTTTTACTCCCTAAGACCATTGGGAAGAGCTGTGGCTGTGATTTTATGGGAAAACATGAAATCTCTTAATTAAAATGGCGGTGGTTAAGGAAAATAGTTGAAACCATCGAAAGGCATTTCTTTAACATCCCTTAATCCACATACAAATTTTCATGGTTTTTTTTCTGTTCCATACTTCCTCTAAAAAGCCTTAGAATGTTAATTATCGGAAAAGTGATTTTTAAATAAATTAAACATCTTTCGCTAGGGTGTTTTCACCACTCTCTTCTCCAAAGTTAAGAGATGCCAAACTTTCGACTCAATTAAATAAAATTGGTATAGTTTTGTTCTACTCAAATTACAACCCCAGTTATCAAATGCAATTTTGGTATCTTCAAACTATGGGCAAGGGAGTTTCGGAAAGATGAGCGAGCAAACCTATGGCAAAAGATGTGGAAATTGATTATCTTTGAATATGTATGAAGAATTTTTGCACCTTCAAACCTCTCCTCCAAGTTTGATCAGAGGGTTGAAAATTGGTACATGGCGAACGCCGCCTCTTTCATGTTAAAATTTCTTGTTTTTTCGTAATTTTTTAGTTTTTGAGCACGTCCAAATTTTTTGCAGATTGAGTTAAAGGCTTGAAATTTTTTTTTATGCTAGGGAAATATCCCTTTTCACTGTCCGCAGAGATTTTAATGTAGGATTTCATGTTTCTTCTTGAGGTTCAAGATTTTTCTCAACTCCAAGTACCCCATATTACAAATTGGTCCTATTTTCAAACCATTTTGATTCTTGTTTGTATAGAAATTTTAAACCCCCTAAATCATTAGAGGGGTGAGAATGAAAATAGGACCGTATTGATGTAGCTCTGCACCTCACTTGTTGTATATCAAAAATAAACAGTGTAGAAACAACATGAATATAATAGTAGGGGAGCCCAAGTGGGGATTTCGGGATTTACTAAAGCGCGGCAGATTAATATACAGGGGGATACCTTGTACCCGGTTAAGTACCTCCACAAAACATGAGGCCCATATATAAGGCCGCCCGTGAAGGATACAGGATCAGATTAGTAAAAAAAAATTGACCATCAGAAATTCTCGAGCGCGTCAGATTAAGGTAGGGTGAGTTAATTACATCCTAAAAAGTGTACATTCCACTAATCTGACAATTTGAGAGTGACGTGAAGAAAGGGGAGGGCAACAAAGTTGTAAAAAAAAACGTCATCTCGACATTCTCGAGCGTAGCTAAATTTTTTTTTATTTTGAAGGAAATAATTCAAGAATAATGAAAAATATATAATCTGACAATTTCCGCAAGCCGAAATAACAAAAATTCGTCGATAAAGTTAAATGCGTGCAGCTGCGTGATGCCTACATTTCCTTCTCCGCGTTTCTATTCCTCTCTCACTCTTTCTCTATGTGTGTGTGTGTGACTATGTGACTCGATTATAACTTTCGAACGACTAAACCGATCGGAATCTACTAAACGACGTTCTAAAGATTTCCCCTCAAAATTAGATATCCTGTGAATTTGAACCGATTCGGACCGATAGATTTTGAGAAATTTTGAAAAATCTCAAAAAAAATAAGTGGTTTTTTTGGAATAACTTTTAAACGGCTTTATCGATCAACTTGAAAAACCACGTCTATCACCACCAAGCTGGTCAAAGTCGGTTGATTCGTTCGAGAGATATCGCATAAATATCACATAAATTATATTTTGAGCTCAAAAATGTCATAAGTACAATTTTAAGCGCCCAGGAATTGAATTAGCGGGAAGTTGCAGGAATGGCCTTTAAGGTGAACAGTTTTTCTAAATTTTTTTTGTCAGATCAGGCGAATCCCTCTAGATAATCGTCAGATTATGAGACAGTACGTTTAGAACATAAAGATGAACCATATATATCTTAATCTGACGCGCTTGAGTATTTCAAAATGGCGAATTTTTTTTGCATATTATGAAAATGGCCGCGAGTTTGCGTCCCATCGAAATCGTCAGATTAGTGAATGAGAGCTTTTTTTTGGTGCACTTAACACTCCTTTAGAAAATCTGACGCGCTCGATTAAATTTTTTTTTTCATTTTCAACCCTTACATACAACCACCCGCATCATGCAAACGATCAGATTAACATACGTACATTATTAAAAATACGTAGGGCATTGATGCTATCAATATCTGACGCGCTCGAGGATGTCCATGCAACAGTTTTTTTTTACATATTAAAAAATCTATAGCCGCTTCCCCCACCGATGTAAAGGTATATATCATATAACATTTTTTTCTTCTTATCATCTAAGCTTTGCAACCCAATAGGTCTCTACGACGCTCGAGTAAATCTCCATTTAGCATCGTGGGCTCCCCTACTATAAGTAGTAATTTCATTATCCAACGAATATTACAAACATGTTTATCTTCATTGCAGATTACTGAGCGACGCAGACAAAAAACCGTTCATAGAAGAAGCGGAAAGGCTTCGAGTTATCCACAAACGAGAACACCCTGATTACAAATACCAACCGAGGAGGAGAAAACAAAACAAGAGTTCTGATGCAATCCACCAGACACCTCATGGTCAAAATGTAACGTTCTCTCGTAGCTTGAAACAGGAAGATTCTCCTTGTAGCCCTAGAAGCCACACATCGACATCGCCATCTAGCTGTTCCTCTCAACCGCAGAGCCCAAATCAAGTGTTCCGCTGTTTGGAACAACACACGATAGATTTTAATATGAGCAGATTACCCGAAATAGACAATTCGTACATAACAGAAGACGGTGTTGACAGCAGTGATTTTGATCAGTACTTATCATCCGAAAGCAATGGCCACTTTTCTGGGTATCAGCAAAGTTATTCTAAAGACGAGGATGAAACTAATAATAATCAAAAAAATAAGAGATTTTGCGTCGACAATATCTCAACTCAACATTCAGGGGACAGTTTCGAAGAAACTGTTCATTCGTCTTATGCTAGATATCATGAACTGCAACCCAGTAATGGAGTTAAATCAGAAAGGTTTCTTCCTTCGACATCTCCAGTTTATAGTTATCAAAGTAGCATCCCCATAACACCTACTGCTTCATATTATAGTAACAATCAGTATTTGCAACCTTACCAGTACCTTCCGCAGCGCTCAGTTTTTGGTAATAATACTCTAGGAAGTTTTGGAGTAGATGGTTCGTCAGAAACATGGAATCATTATTCAATGTAACATTATTACATTATATTACGTTATAAAAAGATCTTTTGACAGTCTTCGCACTCGGCGTCATAGTCTAGGAAGAGTGTGAATATCAGCTCTGTATAGAATCTCAACATCGGTTCATGGTGTCTGAATTGTTGAAAATGCTGATAAGTCAGTACATCACTTAAAAACTCATGACCCATCACATGACAGCTTGTATGATGAAACCATTCTCTTGCAATATATAGCAAAATGTGAACCGAAAAATGATACATTATAAGAAATTTATGCACTTCTGTATTATAGGTGTATTTTCAAAGTGTAGAATATTGTAATTTCTTGAAGTTACTGTAATGTAGAAGATGCCGATGATTTCTCTTTCAAAGACGGAATCCTCAGAAAATATTGTTTATAGTTTTGTGCCCAGTAATCAAATATCTTATTCAGTTTTATATTAAGTGACTCGTTATTTAAAAGTAGTGAGTATATCTTTGCTGCTATTTTTATACATTTGTTGTCTTCTTATTCTTTCTATTGCCTGAAACGATCGTTATATTTATACTCATAGAAAGAAATATTGCAAACCAAGAATTTTTAATTATTATTATGTTATTATACACTGTTTTAAGTGTCAAAACTTGTTGTGAAATTTCACAAATGACATATTATCTATACCTAACTCAAATCATAACTTGGATTTGGATTTTAATGATCGATTATTTTTCGTTATTGGATCTGATCCTAGGTAAGAAATCTGAGAATTTTTGTAATAATATATATTTTTGTACACAATGATGTTTAATTTTTTTTCCAACCTCAAAAATTACAAAAAAATTGTCCAAAATTCACAATGCAAGGAAAATATTATCTTAAAATGGTAGAAAGCTTTCCTTCTTTCATTTTATTGTTAGTTACTTGATATTGTTGAATATTCGTCGTGCCCGAATTATAAAACAAAATGAGTTTTTTATTTATTTTGAAATCAAATTTGGTTAAAAATACTGAAAGGGGAGCGCGAGCACACACCACTACAAATGGATGATCTGCATACACAATCCAAACAAAAGAAATTTGTTTAATTATTAGTAGGTATATTTTATTGTATTAAAAATGAAACTATGATCTGCACACACAATCCAAAGAAAATACCTTTTTTTTAGTATTACATGTCATGGTCAGGGAGGGTGCGATACACATTATGATAGTTAATAGGGGCGCGAATCCTAAAAGGTTTATAAACGTTGCCTTAAGGACACACGGGGCCCGTGCCCAGGGCCCACGACTTTTCGAGGCCCCAATAGGCTAATATATTCGCTTATATAACACATATTAAGCTCAATAAAAAATTTGATAGGTATCTCCTGCGAATTACCGTAAAATTTGATACATACAGTGGATATTTTATTAATAATCAATTATGTGCATACAAAATGATACTCTTCAGAAAATAGACTTTGAGGATATAACAAAAGATTTTACAGAAACGAAATTCAGAAAGAATACCATTTCATCCCAGCAGCTTTCAATTCTCTTTCTCCCAAGTTCTATTTATTGAAACAGTTAATAACTCATATTTGGTTTGTACTAATTATAAGAAGTATATCCTCTGTATGTGCCTTGCTGAATCTTCTTAACCAATGGATTGGTAAGAGGATAATAACCATTCGACTTATGAATATATCTAATTATAGGCCAGTTACTGTACCAATGAGTTTATCTAAGATTTTTGAATATGCATTTTTGGATAGGTTAAATAGTTTCTTACATGAAAACAATATTTGTGGACCAGCATGGTTTCTTGAAAGAAAGATCAACGATTACAGCTATAGGTTCATTTTATCATAGAGTAATACGACAGATCGAGGCAAGCGAGTGCCCTGTTGGGATTTTTTATGATCTCAGCAGGGCGTTCGACTGCGTTGATCACATGGTCTTATTAGGTAAATTATCGAAATATGGAATAAATGATTCTGCTTTAAAATGGATATGACATTTCTTGAAAACAGAAAACAATATTTTAGTATTTTTTTTAGCAATGAGAAAACGGAGCAACAGATCAGTTCTAGATGTGTGAATGTAAACAAGGCTCTATATTGGGCCCGATCCTGTTCGTTCTTCATATAAATGACATTGACTGTACATCAATGACTGTTTATGCCGATGATAGCTCTTTTTTAGTATCTGAAAAACTAGATAGTAGTTTGGAACGCAAATGTAATGAAGTAGTAGATGCAGCGAATAGATGGTTTGGTGGTAATTCCTTGTTTCTTAACAGCAATAAAACGGCTCTTATACGGTTTCATAATTACCAGAGGTAGTGCTCTAGAGTAAATGTTTATGCAGGGGAAAATCTGCTTGAACAAAGTAATAATGTGAAATTTTTGGGAGTCTATTTGGATGAATGTCTCAATTTTAAATATCATTGCGTATATGTTTCGGGAAAATCGAATAGCGTAGTTTATATGTTTAAAAACTTGCGCACTGTTTTAGATGAAAAACAACTAGTATCTCTTTATTATGATCACGCAGAATCAAGATTACAATATGATGTCATTTTCTGGGGTTGGTCATCTCTTGCTTGTAAAGTTTTTTTATCACAGAAAAGAATAATTAGATGTATATCTCGTGTTTCCAGTTCATATTCCTGTTAGAGTCTTTTTCAAAAACTTGGAATATTAACTCTTCCAAGCTTATTTGTTTTTGAAATATGTATATATGTTCATACTAATAAGAGTATTTTTAATTTAGTGAAAGAAAAACATGAGGCTAATACACGTCAGCAAAATGATTTGTATGTTCCTTACAATAAGTATAGTAGGATGTAAGTCACCTGACTCTTTGGGGCCACAAATTTTCAAAAAACTGCCAAAGTCTGTCATTGAGTCCCCTAGTCTAAAAGTATTTAGGGCTAAGTTGAAAAATATATTGGTTGAAAAATGTTTATATTCTGTAGAAGATTTTTTAAGGAAAATGTGATATTTTCTTGTTCATTCGACAATTCCTATACAAATGTTATTTTGTCAGAAAGGAAAAAAAATTATTATTATTATTATTATTATGGTGTCATTCGACAAGTGTTATTTATCAAATTTTACCTTTTTAGAAGATCTTCTCCACTGAGTGGTAAAATATGGTCAAATAACACATGAAATGTTATGAAATGTTCAACAAAGATTTTATTACTCTTTGGAAATAAATGGTTGGCAATTTCAACATTTAATCCATTAGAATTGCGGTACTCGTAAACTAGTAGGTATAAACGACAAAAATAACGAAGAATTTTGTGAGAAGCTTCTGCGCACCGATGTCATTCAATCATCATATTAACTGTATTATACACAACAACTCAACCATCATTGTTCTAAAATTAGAAACACGCTTCAAATAAATTATTAAATATGCATGATCAAAAAAACTCTGAGAAATCGGAGGTAACTGTACGACTTGAACTTGGTTCTGTAAATTTACTGTGTTCATAAGGTGAAATACACTTAATAGTATATTTTGATACAATTGTATAAGTAAGTCTTCAGAGGAATATTAGATCAGGATAATATTCCTTATATTTTAATACATCTGATATGTAATGGACATCTGGTGTCACGTCTTGTTGATGTGTATATATATATATATATATATATATATATATATATATATATATATATATATATATATATATATATATATATATATACAGTGCAACCTCGATGTAACAAATCGGTAGGGAACAAGTAAATATTCGTTAGGTATATCAAGTAATTCGTTAAACTGAGTTTTGTTATATTGGGGTTGGGAAGGTCTAAAATTTGTTAAAGAAAGGTAAAAAAATAGTTTCATTCACCTCAACATTATTTACTCATCTTGTTATAGCAAAAAACTTCTACTGATAAATGATAACATATTTTCCTCAAATTACTGTATGTATTTTCTATTTAAAACAATAAAAGTTTAACAATAGAGTAGGTATCTAGGTGGGTAAATACATTATGTAGGTAATTTGATGTTAATTTCAAAGATTCCAACAACAAAACTCACAAATTAATCTCCTACATTTACAGGCAACCCACTTTCTTCTGAAAACTTATCTTTAAATTTTAAAATTGTATAGAAATGTACTTGCGGGAATTCCGAACTTATTAGCTATATCTAATTTTTTCGTCGTAGGGTTAACGTCAACATAATTAATGATGTTTGATTTTCTGCAACTGTTCAGGAACACTTTCTATGTTTCTGAGCCATTGCAACTTGAATCTTTAACAAGAGTGACGAGCAGCAGTGTACACATTTCCATCAAACAAAAATAATTGTTTCACGAAAAAACGTATCGAAACCTGTCGCGGCATGAATCACATACTATGGGATCAAATGTCACATATTGGTGGGAACGTTATATAAAGGTTTCGGATTGACACAATTCGTTAATTAGAGATATTTAAATTTTTTTTTAATAGTTGATAATTCGTTATAAAGAGGTTGTTCGCAATGTAAAGGTATTTTTTACATTGAGTCTTATGGACAATTCAAGGGTATTACGAAGAATTCGTTTGATCTAGGAAGTCGTTATATTGCACTGTATATACATATATATATATATATATATATATATATATATATATATATATATATATATATATATATATATTTATATAAATAAGATTACAAGCTTATTTGACAGTTCATATTCGAAATATTAAAGATAGGTAGCCAAGTTAAGCCGAGGACGCCTATCTATAATAAAAATATTCCTTCAGCTCGTTTTCAAAATTGAAAAGATATGGAAACTATAGTAGGAGAATCTTCATTTTGTGAATTTCAAAAAATTTCTATATGACCATAGAAAAATTAATAATTCAATGAGCAGTTCTGGTAACTCCTCTAAACAATGAATTCGTTTTCTTTGTTGTAGATTATACATATGAGTCTACATACAATCTGCACAATTTCCAGAAAAGGCATAATATATTTCCTCTCGATATACATTAAGGTTAGGATCCAGAAATTAAGTGAATATTAAATAGTTGATGATCATATAGGTACAACGTGTGTTAGAGATATAATCGTTTTATTTATGTGTTAAAATATCTCAATTTCCAAGTGTAAAGTAAAACTAAAACTATAATTGTTCGTTTCTGTCAAGTTTGAACATTGTGACTATGTTTTATGATATGTTTATGCGATTACATGACATATGTAAATTTTATAAAGGTTAAAATAGTAACCGAAACGTTATTAGAAACATTTCAACATCATTTCTGTTTTAACTGAACCAGAAAACCCGAGAAAGAATTATTTACTATATATATATATATATATATATACATATATATATATATATATATATATATATATATATATATATATATATATATATATATATATATATATATCTATATATATATATATATACATATATATATATATATATATATATATATATATATATATATATATATATGTATATATATATATATATATTTATTCGAATTGTTGTTGCCTGTGATCTATTTTTAATCTCTTGATAATTATTAGCAATAACAGGCTGGTTGAAGAGATTAAAAATAGATCACAGGCAACAACAATTCGAATAAATAATTAAATATTGCAAGCTGAAAATATGGCACTGATCCCAAACTTAAGCTGAGAGTTTCAAACATTGTTCTAGATTGTGAGTAACTTTTTAAAAGATTTGAAATTCTAAATAAAAATTTCATTAAAAACGGCTACTTCCATATAAACGGGCTATACCGATAATTTTACTCTACTTATTTAATATTTTCCCGCGACTAATTTCTTTATTATTGTTTATTTACTCATTCTGAGATCTCGCGGATGGCATTAATCGCCTCCGTGGCAGAGTTTGACCAAATCTCCCAAACCGGAGAGTTCAAACAATAGTCCACAAAGGTGTGATTGTCTTCCTTAGCAGAGGTTTTTATTTGTTGTACTATTTTCATCTCTAAATTTTCAATCCAATGCTTTGCTACGCCGTTCTGATGAGGACCAAAGAGTCCGAAACACGTGTCAACGGCTTCTTCCATATAAACGTTCTATACCGATAATTCTGCTCTACTTTTTTAATATTTTCCCGCGACTAATTTCTTTGTTGTTAGATAAATAGTACCCTATTATTTTTATTTTCGAACATTACGTAGGTAAAGGTTTCTGTGGTTTCCCTTGCCATCTAATGATAACAATTTTGAATGTTGATATTAGACTGAATAGCACGTAATAAATAACAAAGAACAACCACATTCGGAAAAAAATTTTAGCGAGACGAAGCAGTCTTTGTCTATTCAAATTTTTTCAAATCAATAAATGTCAAGGAGATTTCAATTTTTTCAAAAGATTTGATAAACTACGAATGTCGTAGTGAAACGTCAACTTTTTAATAAAATCGAGTTTTTTAAGATTCAACCAGCCTGTTATTGCTAATAATTATCAAGAGATTATATATATATATATATATATATAAATATATATATATATATATATATATATATATATATATATATATATATATAAATATATATATATATATATATATATATATAAATATATATGTATATATATATATATATATATATATATATACATACTCATTTGTTTTTTCAGCAATAACAGGCCATTTGAGTATTATCTTCCTCAAAACTTTTATGATATTGAAATTAAGTTGGCGTTTATTAACGCCAAATTAATTTCAAATGATCTGCTCACACCGCAATTTCTGTGTAGAAATTTCATGCTTTTTTGCAGGTTTTCAAGCTCTGTGCATCTCTTCAGCCCCGAATTAGTTTAGGGCGTTGACAATTGGCATGTAAAAAAGAGCAGACTTCATAAAATGAAGTCCTTATACTGACGAAGCTCTGCTGTTCACGCTTTTTTCAAATTTAACAATACGGTTAGATTTCTCAATAAAATAATAAAAATCACGTTTTAATGAACGAACATATGTTACAGCACAGATGTGAGTTATGATAGTGAAACGGTTTCCTGAAAACGATCCAAAGATTATTAATATTAAAAAGGAAATTGCCATATTAAGATCTCGTATATTTCAGAATAAAAGGAAAAATCGAATATATGAGTAATAAATCACCGGCAAGTTCAAATGGCGTAAACCTGCGGTGGCAAAAACAGTTTACAAATCAACGCAGGGCAATTAGCTCATGGCAGACTTATCATCAAAGAAGTGCAATTTGTACGGTGCATTGAGTGCGAACAAGTGGAGTCTGTTGTAAGCAGACCGGACGCTCACCATACGACTAGCCGGGCGATGTATTTTTTATATGAGTTTTATCGTAACGGCTAACGATGTCGCCTCCTGTGTTTCAAAGGAATTCTTCCAAAAATTATGTCATATATATGAATAGTTAAAAATGTTACTTTTGAGGCACGCGTTGCCAATTTTACATGTGGTCAAAGTTTGATTCGCAGGGCCGGGTTACAGAATGTATCCGATTATGTACACTTTTCTGCACATTAGCCAGTATATATCAATGATAGTTAGGCTTTAAAAACTGTTATAGTGTTATTTTTCTTAGGAATTCAATCAACCTAGCAATTCTTATATCATAATTCATCAAAATAAAAATCTAATGATAAAGACATACAAATCAATAGTTAAATAGATAATAAGACTCTGAAGCGTTAATATATATAATTTTTGAACGAAGGCATATTATTCTAATCGTGAAATATTTTAGGTACGAGGTAAAGATTTCTGTCAAAATATGTTCACTCTCTCAGCTATTTTCAATAGTAATTTTCCTCGAAAATAATAGAATATTGCATTTTATCGAAAGTCGTTTAAGACTTCTTGGACCACGATTTTCGAAATTTTCTTGATATCTGAAATATTGTATATATATATATATATATATATATATATATATATATATATATATATATATATATATATATATATAATCTCTTGATAATTATTGGCAATAACAGGCTAGGCTTGTTGAATCTCAAAAAACTCGATTTTATCAAAAAGTTGACGTTTCGCCACGACATTCGTGACTTTATCAAAACTTTTGAAAAAATTTAAATGTCTTTGACATTTATTGATTTGAAAAAATTTGAATAGAAAAAGACTACTATGTTTCACTAAAATATTTCGGCTGTGGCCGTATTTTGTTATTTATTACGTGCTATTCAGTCCAATATTAACATTCAAATCTGTTATTAATACCATCTATAGTGTATATAGTGTATAGTTTTTAAGTGTGAAAGAATGAGGGCACTGAAAAATAATTTATTCTCAAAGAAAAAATATGTTTCGGAAGCCCCGATCTAGAGGATCGATCCAACGATACCAAAAACACCATGATAAACTGAATGATTCTGTGGAAGGCTCTCCTGTCCCACTGAAAAGTCAGGCATCAAGTATGGCAATCATCAGAAACGTCTTGCCAGGACCTATCCAACGGTTTGTATACGGTTCGAATAAGTAATTTGTGTGTTTTTTTTCAAAAACAAAGAATTTCTCGATAAAGCTGTAAAGTCAATAATAAAAGGTGTATGTACATTTCTTATAAATCTTTTATGAACGTGTGTACAGAAAGATATATATGATGTGGTTCAATAAAAATATCCACGCTGTTCTATTCACTACTTGATATTATATTCAACTTAAGTCAACTTACAAATTCCAACGAAATAAACAATGCTGACCACGTGCTCGAAAAGTGTCATATCAATTCTTGTTCTTTCATTCGTGTTCACTGGGGTAGGGAAGTTTATTTCAAGGAAGCACCAATAACAAAACACCAATTTATATGACACGCGTCGACCACGAGGTCAGCTTTGTTTAATTCGTTAGAATCTGTTGACTGGAGCAATCTTAATAGTTATTTATGTACCAAGTGCGTTATATAGAGGGAAACATTCGGCCCGAGGGGCCTTTGGCCTGAGGGATGAATGTTGCCCGATGGGCATAAGGATCTAGTAACGCACGTGGTGCATACAAGATTTTATTTTTCACGAAAAAATTATTTTATTATAATGAAAAAGCGATTTCAAAATCGGTTCATTGCTCCTGTCCATTTTCCTTCTCAGATTTAGTGAATGTCATTGCTGCTTTCTTTGTGTAGTCTTATAGAAATAATGGAAATGAAAATGAATTTACCCAAGAACATCATAGAAAATGCAGCCAAAGCTGCGAATAATTCATTGCCGGAGAAATCCAGAGTCAAGGATTATGAAGTATTTAATCAATGGGAGCTGCTTCATTTCTCATCATAAAATTAGCGGGCCATAACGCCCGCAAATGCGGGCGTTATGACCTAGAGCATAATGACTGTGTTTATAGCAACCGTATACAACATATAATATACAAGTGAAAATTAAAAACTATTTTGGAATTTCTGGCTATTATGTCTAAACGCTGCTGAGTCAAGGAAATTAATACAAAGAACTGCTCTGATTATAAAATTTATTATTTTACAATATCGACAATCAGAGAAGAGTTAAGTTTTGAAATTCATCAGTGATTCTAAAACATGCAATTATTATTTTTTCAATACAAGGATGATAACTCCTACGGTAAATCTGAACGCAATGTGCATATATTAAAAATATCCATTAACCGAAATAAGATTAAGAAGAAATTATTTTTGTTTGAGTTTTATTCATTTAAAATTAATAAATTAAATAGACTCTTGTTTTTTTCAACAATATTGTGTAATAATGATATAATCTTCATTGCTTATTAGGAATTCTGTAATCGAAATTGAATATAAAAAGTCGTTTTCAAGAAGAAGTGAATCTAAAGACTTGAGATTGAGTGTTTCCTTTTCAATCGTCAGATGGAACTCGTAAACTTTGAAACTACACTTGTCAACTTTCGATGTTTTATAGCCCGAGATTTATGCACTTGACTTCCTCTGATTACCGTATTAAAACCAGGACCATAAACATACACCAGGACCCAACGCTATTGTTTACTAATATACTCAAGTTGTAGACCACTTGTTCGGATCGTAAAAATAATTTATATTTTTTGTACAATCAATAGAGCCGAGTGCGAACCATCTGAATTGTGAATTTTCAGATAACTGAGCTTGAGGGTGGTTTCTAATCATTTCAATAATTTCAGTTTGCATTTATGAGTTTCAAGAAGATTGCATGTGTTTTTAATGAAGTTATGTATATATATATATATATATATATATATATGTTGATCAACCATATATATATATATATATATATATGTATATATGAAATTTTTTAGTATAGCTTTTATTGAACCTTTTAATTTTATTTTCAGGGGAGTTTGTTCTTGGAAGGTTATTTCAACATATCAACTTGTTTTCAACTTTCTTATTGTTTCTTGCTGAAAACATATATTGCTTAAAATTCAAGCAATCATGCAATTGAAGAAAGTAATTGGTTTGTTTCTTTGATTGTAACTTTATGATTCAGGATAAAATGGCACAAAAGACAATAACAAAAGTCTCACGGCTTCTAACCCATCCGTCGGCTAATCCTAGATAGGCTTTGAGGAAGTCGAACAACGTTATAGATTTCATTTGTTATCAAAAGAATAGTAGTATTACTCTTAATAAAATAACTGAAAATTATTTTTATAATAATTTACATAACCAAGTTTTCAGTGTCGTAAGACGGAATTTACATCCGTGGTCAGGGTTAGGTGAGCGCTCCTATATAAAATTTATAAACATATAAAATGGCAAAGTAAAAATAATTATTTATACTAATAAATATCTTCATTATTTTTTGTATAATACAGGTACAAAGCTGAACTATGCTTTGATATATATATATATATATATATATATATATATATATATATATATATATATATATATATATATATATATATTATATATATATATATATATATATATTTATATATATATATATATATATATTTATTTATATATATATATATATATATATATTTATATATATATATATATATATATATATATATATATATATATATATATATATATATACAGTGGCGCATCCAGGGGTGGAGCCATGGGGCTGCAGCCCCCCCCCTCCCGAGATTTATTGTAGCAACAAAATAATTGCGATTACTAAGATAATAATGAGCTCATCTACTACTATAAAATGAGCCCACTGGTCACTATCGGTTAACCATAAGATCTATTATGATTTACCGGATACGGGATGTGCGTTTTCTATTCAAATTTAAGGAGGTAAATTTTGATTCAGCACCCCCCGAAACTCAATCCTGGGTGCGCCCTTGAATATATATATATAAATATATATATATATATATATATATATATATATATATATATATATATATATATATATATATATATATATATATATATATATATATATATATATATATATATATATATTTTGTTTCCGTTGAAGATTGCATTCTTTTCTTCCTTTTTAATCTACTCAGCCACGTAAATGAATAATAGATAGAGCTGGGCCGGATTTACCGGCACGTTGGAGTAGGCTTCAGCCTATTGGCCCCCACCAAAATTGAAATTTATAGAGAGGAAATTTTGAAGTGTAAAAATCAAGTTGACCTTATATGCTTGGATGCTTTCAAATCTTGAAATTCAATTGTTTTTCGCCATATTATATGAATTTAATAATCTATAACCCGCAAATCATACTGAAGAATAAAAATCACATGATAGCGAAACTTGAAATTTTGGTATTTTTCGTCCTCCTAAGAGGCCCCCACCATTCCTAAGCCCAGAGACCTCGAAAATGTTAATTCGGCACTGAAATAGAGGAAAATAAGACTACGTATTACAGAACATTTTTGATATCGATTCAAATTGAATCTTTCAACTTCTGCAACTTGATTAAAATGACAATCAATAATTAAAAATATCAAGATGATGTTAATTATCTACACAACTAAACGTAGTTCAAGACCTTCAAGAACATTGTCAGAAGAAATTGAAGCTGAGGCAAGTCGGTTAACGTTGGGTCCAATTCGATAAGATACTTCAGTGAGAAAATTATTAAGCAGTAGTCAAGTGGGTTTCAACTAAATGATATAATTACTAATTTATGATAAAGGAGTAATAAGATAAGGAATTACCACACATGAGAAACGATTCCATTTTTTTTATGAAGTACTTCCGTTCCATTAATAAAGCCATTCGATTTGATCTGTTACAATTTTGTGATTGCAACATAAGATTTATATAATAAAAAAAGTCAAGTATTGAGTAAGACCTCCGTATTAATCATTAAAACTTCCATAGGAGAATGTTTTTGTTAACCTGTTGAAAGGTGAAATATAATATTGATAGTATCGAATAGTCAATGAGAGGATTGTTAATCATAAAAAAGACGAGAGGTGTCGTAGGACACCAGGTTAAAACGAAGTTCCTTCCGCTATATATTATGTACTAGATTCATTTTTTTAAAGAAATTATCTCTGTTTTCGATAATAATCAAAGAAAATAGAATTTTTGTACAATATCAAAAAAACTTAACTTGACTTCTGAATCTCTTCTTCTTCAAATGCCATACCCGGTTTCGGGTGTAGGCGACTCTCTACAACTATTCGTGTTGTGCGTGATACAGTGATACACGAATAGAAGGGACCTACAGTTTTTACGATGGTTCCTAACGTATTAATAGAGAGGCTTTACAAGGCAGAATACTTCTCGGAGGTTTGCCATTGCCTTCCGAGAGGTGGCTCCGCATTAATTCGTTGGTTCGGCCGGGATTCGATCCGCCGACCTTCTGTTCAGTAGCCCAACGCACTGACCACTGAGCTACGGTGTCACATTTTTTCTGGATCAAGTTTTTATTTTCAATATATTTCAGACGATGTAAATTCACATTCACAGTTGTACAAAAAATGTTGTTTGTATTTCGTGCATAAAATTGGTGTTTTCATGGCACATTCGAGAGAATTGAAAAATCAACACTGTCATGTGCCATTGAAAAAACACTCATTTTACGCACTTAATACAAAATGAACTATTATGACCATGATTTGCATGAAATATATATTTTCAATATTGGATGAAAAGGGGGGGGGGGCATTAATTTGTTAAATTTCAACCACTTTTCTAAAACCAGAGCATACCTACCCTCGGAAAAAAATTGTTTCTTTTATTTGAATCTCATTCATGGAATCTAAATCGAATATGATGATCAAACGTATTTCAAATTCTGTTCAACATGAAGAAACATTATGAAATATGATTGAATTGAGATTATTACCTTTAAACCGAATGGCAGTTTCAACTTCCTCTGGCCGCATATATCTCCTCTATTTGTTCAAAAAATAAAAACCGATAAGGTTGCTTTTCAGCTATACAAAGTTAATTGACACCCTTAAGGTAAACTCAGAATGCAGTCTAAGATAAGAGGGATATATAATATTTGTACCAAGGTAAGTTTATCATTTTGGTTCTCTAATTCCCCTTTATTTATTTAACAATTTCCCATGAGAGTTATTTGTCCTGATAATTTGACTCCTTTTCATATTCTCATTTTGAATTGCAAGAAAAGACTGCAGTCGACATTATATGTTTTTCTGGTGGTTATTTCGCACTATATATATATATATATATATATATATATATATATATATATATATATATATATATATATATATATATATATATATATATATATATATATATATATATATTTATATATATATATATATATATATATATATATATATATATATATATATATATATATATATATATATATATATATATATATATATATATATATATATCAGGGGCGGCTAGTCAAAGGAGGCTAAGGAGGCTAAGCCTCCCCAATAATATTCCGTGTATCACTAATATATTATATAGAATAGTCAGCATTCAGCATATTCATATTAATCAAAATCATATTATTTTATGCACCTACCTTCCTTTCAACCTTCATTATATAATATAATTTATTAATTAAGATAGAAGGTATTTATATTTACTGCATTTCATTCATTTCAAGATTTGTGGCAACGCTGCGGACGCTTAGAAAGGTATATTCTCAACGTTCATTATGCCTACCACAGAAAAGCAAACAACGGTGCAAATACTCCGAATGAATACTTCATTGCAATAGAAAAGCAAAATACATGTAAATGGCAACACGGATAGGAACCCAGTCTCATACAATGTCGACCAATCACAACTATAAAATTTCGCGTGACATCGAGTGAATTCGTTGGAAAGCATTAATTGAATCGTAGTGTGATCGTAGTTACTAATGGCCGAAAATAGCAGCGTGTTTACTTATATTGTTCGCGTATTGTTTTGAAATGAGTTTGGTTACTGAAGTTATAATTTCAAAAATTTCAATGGTGACTTAGTGGAATATTTGTTATCCCATAGTTTTAGTGCACTAAGTTATGAGGATAAAGTTTTGATAAAAACATTGCGACCTACCCCTGAATTAAACAATTTGGTGCAGCGTAACAGACAACAAAACCGCGGTTTTAATGAAGGCATTATGAAAGACATCCTTGCCTAATCGGATCACAGGTAAAAAATAAATTATTTTGTTGGCAGTGTTTACTTTTTACTAGTGAAAATGTCTCTGTTTGGGGCCGCTTAGGATTTGAGGATTTAA